>CCAG010007255.1:0-36414 GCA_001077435.1 Glossina morsitans morsitans | reverse complement strand
AATTTTTATTAAAATACAATATGTTGTTCTTCCACAGAGAGAGAGAGAGAGAGAGTGAGCGATGAAACGCGCATTTACAACCCAAAACATATACAAGACAGAAAGCGTTACGAGAAAATCAAACAAAAAAAAAAAGAAAATAGTAATAATAGTTGTACTGTTGTTGTTGTTGTATTCTGAAAATGAGTGAATTAATCGTAAATGCATTAAGAAGCAGTAAAACAACATTTTCTTTATCGTTTCTTTTCATTTTCATTTTCTTTGTTTGATATTTTGCTTTTGTTTTTCTTGTTTTTTTCTTCTTCTTTCATTTTTTCGTTTTTCCCCGTTTTCTTTAAATGTGTTCATGCCATGTACGTGGCGATGTATTGAAGTTGTGCTATTGTAAAAATTGGGTGGGACGCTATAATGTTCAATTGTAACTGCAACTGTTGCTATGGCTAATGTTGCCTCGCTGTTCAGCTATTATTTTTATGCTTTTACCAACCGACGTATATAAATATATATATATATATAAACGCCAACAATAACCGCAACGAGAGCAGTAACTGCAACTAAGTAAATGTTTGTATTTCTTTTTATTACGATAAGCTAATAAATGAGCATTAAAAGCTGTTAATAAAAAGATGAAAAATACATTAAAAAAAAACAAAAACAAAACAAGAAAAACAACAAAAAATTAAACATTATATGAAGAAAGTAAGATTTCTTAAATTTTTTTCATTATTTAAGGATTTTTATGTGCGTAAAAGACTGCCATTAAATAATATATAAAAACTTTTTAATAATTTATAATTTTTATTATTCATAAAGGCAGCCAGAGAACAAGAAGAGGAAGAAGAAGAAGAAAAAGATGCAAAAGAAAAAATTCTTAAACGTTTATGAAATTGTTAACATGCATTCGCACGCATAAACGTTCTCACTTGCATATTATAAGCAGTCTGCTCACGCACACTTTTCTCTCAAGTGTTTTTTCCTGTCATTTAACTCGCAAGTTAATAAATAAAGCAAACTGCTCTCCGACCTTCATTCCTAACTTATGCTTATATCACCTGGTCTTACTATATAAAAATATGTTCCATACCATCATATACGTACGTATATATGTATGTGTATTCACTAGAACTCATTATCAATACAGTTAAGCAGACGACGCAAGTCAAACGATCCAGTCAGTCAGCCAGACTGTCAACTGAGAATGGCATTAATTGAATTCAAAATACGTTGTCACGATGCCTTCACAAAAATGTCTGTAATGTCGCACTCCTTGGACTTTATGATATCATACTCCCCTATGCATATATATACCCATCCACACTCATCGTACATCTTGCACACACTTATGTATACATTATTGATATTTATTTATGCATAACTTGTATACACATCTTGTATACGTATTTACAAATGGTGGCATAATATTATCATCACATTATCGTTGAATTGTTCTTGATGGTCGTTCGTTATAATTATTGTTGTTATTTTGTCCTCATCACATTTCGTTTACTTAGCCTTAACCGCACCGAGAAGTAAGAAAGAGAGAAACAATGAAATGTAAAGCAAGTAGCAAACTGATGTTCGTCCATGAAAGCGAAAATACTTGGTACCACCCACTAGGCAAACTTAACAATTAATTCGAGGAAATATTTTGTTAAATGAAAGCTTGCTAGTCAGTTAATCCGGGCGGTTGCAGACACTGGAAGCTACAACCTTTCGGTGAACTGCCCGCGGAATTGTTTATATCAAGGATATAAAGGATATGAAGTCACAAAGGATAGGTGATAGTAAATCATTGCGACGAATAAACACGTTTTGGCAGCACTACTGCCGTTGCGACCTATTTACTCTTCTCTTTGTGTATTTATTATTTAATTAGTTATTAAATAAATTTTTCTTCTTCTACTGCGAGTCGGCAAATCAACTACAGATGAAGGTTGAGTAAATATTGTTCATTGTGAACACATTATAGATATATATTCCTTATACATTTTATGTCCCCCACGTAACTCTAATCATTTTGCGGCTAGTGATCTTTCCCAAGTTTCATTTTATTTTTTATTTTATTTCCTCGACTTTTGATGCGATTAAATAATTTCGTTTTTTAAAGAGTGGGGGGGTAATCAGTTTTCCACCCAGCAGAGTTCTGTGACTATCTAATTATTCGAATATCTGTCGTGACATGGAAATTGTTTACTTAACTGAACCAACGTGGCAACTGTTTTAATCGCTTCCCTGGAAAGTTGTTTATTTAGGACAAGCGTAGCGCTAGGAAAAGGAAGATCAAATGTACCTCCGAATTCCGCATTCGCTCATGTTTTTAAACTCTTGTATGAAAAGATAGCATTTGTCACCTGTCACTACCAAGGTTAGAAGGAAAGACAAGCAGGGAATGTATCATAACCGGCAATTGTAATGTTGAACCGCCGCACATTACATCTACGCGATCCCTTCAATAAAAAGCAAAAACCGGAATTTAAATGAATCAAACCAAAAGGGTTCGTGTTGACGAAAGCAATTGTTGTGACAGTGATTTCCTTTCATTTGCGAAGAAAACATCTGCACTTAAAAATAAAAATCGAAAAATTTCCTTTTCGCTGAATGTCGCAAGAGTGAATCAATGACTTATATAACTTACCTTGTCACTAAACATGCAATCATGGACACCTACATGGCATGAATTTAAATCAATATTGCAATCAACATATTTAGGGTACTTAGGTTAACCAAGTGCCAATCGTATTTTTTTTTTTTTTTTGATTTTCTCATTCATTACAATCGATTCCAAGATGAAAAAAGCTTTTATATCGAAATGTATTCGACGTATGACCTTTCAAACGAATCCATTATGTAAAATAACGTAAAGCTTTAATCTCAGCCAGCGTCATATTCCTAAAAATGGCTCAATAGTTTTGTGCAAAAAATATTTTCAGTTTGTGAGGACCAAAGTCAACGTTTCGTTTTGGTCCCACACCTGAGATTATAGGACTTATATAAACAGCTATGTGCGTATGGTAAGATTAAGCCTAAGGATTACTGTAGAAGGGTCGTTACATTCGAACGATTATGAGTTCGAACGACAACTAACTTGGCTAGTGCATGGTTTTAATGGTGTGCTAACGATAGCCAACGCCAATCAGAACAACTCAAGTTTGGAAGAGATGATGATTTCCGTTTGCATTCGTTTTTGCCTGAGCTAAGCATCTCGACTCAATGGTCGTGGATTCAAATGTCAAGTGCGGTAGAATTTTCAATAAAGCCAATTGCCTTAGAAGCTAGTGCTCTAAGAGTTTAGTCTTAGAATTTATTTCTTTACCTAAGTTAGTTAGTAATAAAAATAATGAACATGCATGCTCGTACGACAAGTCCAACGATTACTATGGAAAGGTTGTTGCATTCGAAGTCGTAACAGTTGACTAAGCATATGATTACAACCGCCAATCAGACAACAATTCAAAGTTAAAAGAGACCATGACTTCCTTTTTAGGTTATTCTTGCCTCGACCAGTGACGACAGTAGATCGCTCTCTTTCATATACTTTCCCCAGTAAGAGAGAACTGAGTTCACGATAGTGAATATGTCATAGTTGGCATTACCTTTCAAATAATCTGGTGTTGGTCACCCTATTACAAAAATTAAAAGCCTTTCACTTATTTATCAGGGACAAAACAAACTCATGTACAAAAAGTAAGTTCTACAAAGAGAGAAAAGAAATAAAAAATTTTAATATGATAAGAAAGACAACCTTAATAGGATCCTGTTCAATGAAGATATTTTAACGCTTAAGGCAATCAATTCATGTCATTCATACTAGCATCAAAGTAAAACTCCTTACGTCTTGGTGAAATGACTCCTGGTATTAAGTCGCAAAAAAGTCGGTTCTTGGAATGGTTTACAGCACATTTTAAAACAAAAATTGATCTTCTTCTTATCATACGAACTGACATTTCTCTTCAAGGTGAAGTGTGCGTCCAAGGCTGTAAATTATTTCATTCAATTATTATTCAATTTAAATGAATTATATTATGACGATCTTGTGGTCTGAGTGGTCGAGTAGGCAAGAGTCTCGACTAGCAATTCAATGGTCGTGGGTTCAAACCCCAACTGCAGTAGAATTTTTAATAATAATAATAATAAAAATAAAGCCGAAAGCCTTAGAAATGTGGGAAATATATTTGTGGCACGTATTTGTCTAGTGTAAGATGTAATGGTGTAAAACAAGTGGGCTAAAGTGATAGTTATGATCGAAACATACATATACACAACCAATTTCTTTAATCTGTACTGTTTCACTGCCAAAGAAGTGAATTAAAAAGGACACGATAGATTTTAGATGCCAGTGCTTTAAGGCTTTAGTCTTAGAATTTATTCTCTGACTAAATTCGTATAATTATTATAATAATAATAGTAATATATTATGACGGATCACAGCTTAATATTAAATCGGACCTAAAAGGAAAGAAACGCTTTAACGATATAGAAAATCGCGCGATAATTCATTCTGTACAAAAGTGTGTGAACTTTGGAGGGGTACGCCCACCTCATCGGTAAATTTGCTCATGCAACAAAAGACACCAAATACAAGAATATTTTAGAATAATATTTGAAAACATTAACAAAAACCACGAACATATTGAAGTTGAAAGTTTGTATTTTATTGTGTCAACGATTTCCTGGTTTATATGGTCGCTCAAATTTGTTGAATCAAGAGCTCAAACAAACACCTGGCAAACCAGAAAACTTAAAAATTGCTATGAAAAATTGAAAAACAAAAAAAACAAAAAAAAAACAAAGAAAGCGAAACGAGTTATGAATGCATAATTAAAGGTTTTTTTTTTTTTGTACTCTGATGAAAATTCTTAACAAAAGAAATGGAATTTTAGATTAATGGAATTTTGCATACAAGAGCAAGAAGAAGAAACTAGAAATAATGCAGCAACAAAACTGAGTTCCCTCTATTTATAACTAAGTACACGGGTATATTTCAATAATTTTCCTCATTTTTTTTTCTCTCCCTCTCTCCCTCTCTCCCTCTCTTTCTTGCTCATTGTTCATAAACAAGAAGAATAAATGAAAGAATTTTATTAATTTATCAGACGAGGGTTGCGAAGTAGCGCCTGCATGAGATAAGAGATCCATTTTCTTGTTTCTTTTTTTTTTTTTTTTTGTTTTTCTTTATTTTAATCTAATATTTGCTGACACTTCCGTCTGCGAGTAGTAGTAATGTCGAGTGTTCCGCAGATATCGTATTAGTAAAAAAAAAAGAAAAAAAAGTTAAATTGCATTTGAATCCTTGACCCAGTTGCAAATGGTTATTTTTTTTTTTTGTTTTTTTGTATTTTTCCCAAGTTTTTGCTTTATTTCTCTAAGTAAGGTTTCATTTCATTTGCGCCAATGTCCTAGAAAAATTGTACTTTTTTTTTCTTTCTCTTGTTGTTGGTACGGCACTGCTACTACTAGTCCTTGCTGAAATCGTAATGTGATTAACTTAAACAATAATAACAAGCACACAAGAATGAAAGCGAACGGCATAGCATAGAAATAAAATCCTATTCCACCAAAAACGTTTAACTTTTTGTTTAGCTGTGCTTTTCGTTTGCACAACTTTTGCAACACAGAGGGCATCAACTAGATTTGAATCGACCCGAGGCAGCATTTTAACTATTCTTGCTGTTGTCTATGGTTTTAAAAAACCCCTTTTACATCGAGGTATTATTCTAAATGAAACTTTTTCTATCTTCTTTCTAGTATGTATGTATGCATGTTTGTTTGTTTGTATTCTTTGAATCTTGTTATATGTAAGTCGAACGGCTTAACCGTCACTTTACTTAGTTTAGTCCATGCGTATGCCATTTTCTTGTTACTATAGTTATTATTAAATTTACTGCAACAACAACAACTACGTATGAATTGCAAATTGTTGCTAAAGCACTGCTGGCAGGCAACTGGTTTCATACTCACTTAAGTTATTGGCTCTCAGACGACGACTACTCTCCCCGATGCTGTAGTGCATTTAAGGTTATTGTTTTTTTTCCGCTGTTGATTGGTTTGGCGATGATGTCAGTCCGCGGTATAAAATTACGTCTCGCTATGTATCCATCCCTTTAATACCGTTTCGGACATTTAATATTGTAAGTGGCTTTTCGACGTGATGACAATGTCGCAACAAATGCAACATTTTAAGCACATGTCCTTCACGAATACCCGCAACGTCAGACAGGCTTCCCATTAACGGCCGCCATAAAATGTGCTGAACATCAAGAGACAGACAAATAGTAATTTCGTAACTGTCAGCGCATATAAAAAGTGTTTTCATGTTACAAAATTTATGGAAATGTGTTAATTAATGCCAAACACTCTGAAAGAAAATTGTGCAAGAAATATGAAAATAGAAAATAATTTTTTAAAATTCATTTGAACACTTACGTGCATTTTCTAATAGAACATTAAGCAGTTGCAAGTAGTGTCAAAAAAGTTCATGGCCTTCATAGAAACATTTAAACCGATTTTTCTTTTATTTTTTACGCGAACTTTATCGAAATCGAAAATGTTTCATGTTAATCGACAATTTTTCACCGTACTTTTGGTACAATGAAAGCCTTATATGCGACAACTACTCAACAGCTTCTGGAATTCTTAAACTGAGTGGTTCACAGACCGCTTTGCATTATCAGGAGAGCTTTGCAGCGAAACACTTGGTAGCCAGTTAGGGCAAGATGCGGACTATACGATGAATGGATGAAAGCTTCTCAGCCAAGTTCACTTAATTTTTATCGAGCGAGAGAGAAGGCAACGCTCTTCCTATTCACAAATGCTGAACGCTTTATGTGCCTTATTCTCCTTAAATGCATCGAATTTTTGGCGGTGGAACACGGAGTCAATCGTCTGAGTAGCTTGAAGCAGCACAAAATACATGATTCCCTTTCAACTCCAACAAATACTACAAAGCACTATTTATGCACGTTCATACACCTTAGATGACGATCTTTCCGGTACATTATTATCCTATTATTGTTATCCTTTGTGTTTTTATATCCATCGCCGAAGGATTTGTCAAAACATTTGCAACGACCAGAAGGAAGCATCAGAGACCCCTCAAAATGTATACATTCTTGATCAACGTCAAATCCAAAATCGATTTAAGCGTGTCCGTCCGTCTGTCTGTGTAATATCTGTTGCAAACATTCTCCGGGCCGCAAAAATGAAGCTATCGACTTCAAATTTGGTAGAAACATTTGAAATTTCTGCATGCAGGTTGGTATTGAAAATCCAAATCGGTAGAAGGACATGCCCACAGCACCACGTTAACTGAGGATATCTCTGTTTTTCAAAAGGAATGAAAAATTGGTTTGTTGCTCATTACTCGTAAACTACAGCAAATAAATGTACAAAAATTTGAATGCTTAGTCTATGGGCGATGCTGTAGCATCTGCGCACAAAAATGGGAAAAATTGACCACGCCTACCCAATATTATAGTGTATTAAAATGTAATTGCTTTTTCAATAGCTTTATAATATGCAGAAACAAGCTTCAAAAACCCCGTAAGGTATACAAATTCTTGGTCAGCTTCAAATCTTGAAAGCACCTAAACATGCCCGCGTGTTCGTCTGTCCATCTGTCCGTTTGCGTAACTTTGTAATATTTGTGGTAAATATTCTCTCGTTACCGAAAGTGAAGATATCGCCTACAAATTTGCAAAAGAATCAGGGATTGACCTAAATTTTCCAAAGGACACGCCTACAACGCCCGCATACCTCTCCGGCAAATGTTTTTATTTTGAAAATAGAAGAAATCAACTGCGCCCACTCCATATAGAGCATGAAAATTTTGTTCCTTTACTTGTTTTGTCTTTTTTTGGGGGTAAACTGTAATGGGTACAAAAGATTCGGTCCCACTGAATCTAGTTTTCTTACTTATTCATTATTCGATATCGAGTAAACTCGGCAGCAGTAGATTAAGGACCCGTTGTAACGAATAAGACAACTACCGATGAAGCATACAGTGGATGCAAAACTCTGTCGATCATAAGATTGCACTCGCGTAAGACGATCGAGCTTAGGTGATATTGAGAACCAAGTCCGCTTCTTAAAATATGAATTGTCATCCAAATTATATTATGAAAGACAAATAGAAAATTCTTAACGTCATCACTGTTCTTCTCTGTATGAGTATTCGAATTCTTCTTCTTCACTATATTTTTATTACATTTCATTATATTTAGGCACAGTTTCGCTTTAAACAAAATAATATTAAACAATTTTTGGATTCTAAGCGTTTTTCCATATAGATTTCCATAGGTTTTCAAATACCACAATTTTCAGTTTCCTTGAAAGTGTTGATCACACCAGCACGTAAGCGGAATTTATTAATAATGACAATAAATTCGATATAACGGACGCAAAGAAAAGCAAAAATAAATAACAAGAAAGAAAATTATATTCGATCGGGACCGAATCTTTTATACCCATCAAAAAACGAGAAAAGTAAAAGAAATGAATTTTCACAAATAGTCAAAACTTGCGCAGACAGACGAACGGACGGCATGTTTAGGTGCATTCCCAATTTGAAAATGACCTGGAATTTTTTACACTTTATGGGGTTTTTGAAGCCTGTTTCTGCGCCTTGTAAAAGTATTGAAAAAAATATTAAATTTTGATACACTATAATATTGGATAGGCGTGGTCAAGTTTTTCAAATTTTTGTACAAGTGCTACAGCACCGCCTATAGAACATGCGATCAAATTCTTGTACATTTATTTGCTATAGTTTATGAGTAAACAGCAACAAATCAATTTTCCTTTCCTTTTGAAAAACAGAGGTATCCTCAGTTAACGTGCTGTGCTGCGGGCATGTCCTTCGACCGATTTGGCCCATTTTCAATACTAATCTACATGCAAGAACTTTCATTGTTTCTGCCAAACTTGAGGTCGTTAGCTTCATTTTCATGTTTACAACAGACATTACACACACAGAGGCGGACAGACGGACATGCTTAAATCGATTTAGAATTTGACACTGATCAAGAATATATATATACTTTGTAGAGTCTTCGATGCTTCCTTCTGGGTGTTGCAAATGTTTTGACAAAATGAACACACGCCTCATCCTTCGATGATGGGTACAAAAAGCAAGTGTAATAGAAACGCTAGTGATGAGGATTAAGCGGTTAATTTCAGTTTGATTTAATTTGAAAATGACACGTCACATTTGCAGGCAAACACAAACACATATACGCATACGATATTGAGAACAGTTAAAAGGTCTTTATTATGTTGTGTAAATAATGCATATTCGATTACAAATATTATTAATATTAATTAGTGATAATGAAAAATAATTTGATTTAAAGAGAAAAATTCAATTTACGCGAGTCGAAAAAAAGCATTTTGCGGTAAAAGAAAGAAACAAATGTTAAATGAAAGCTTTTACTTCGACAGCAATCAGCAGCGCATGTATGCGTGTGTGCATGTGCTATTTGTTCACTTTATGCTCACAAATCATGCATGGATGTTTTCTCCATATATACCATACGTAAATAACTTTTTTAATTGTTTTTTTTTTTTTTTTGCTTCAACGCGTCAAAGTTTTCATTCATTTAATATTGAAATTTTAAATAATTTAAAAGAAAATAAATATACATTCGTTTGGTTGCACAATTTTATTTTAGATGAATATGAAGAAGTAGAAGAAGAAATATACTTTCGATTTTGACTTTAATTTTCTTTCCTCCATATCTCGTTTCTCAATTGCCATTTTAAAAGGAAAACGTTTTAGAAGTTATTTGACATTTTTTCATATCCAACCCATAATCTTAGTTCTTTCTTACAAACTGGAGTTTAAATTTAGGTTAACAAACCAATAAAATTTGAGAACACCATTAAATACCCTACACCTTCCTACAGTTATTCACATGTCGACTCCCCAAAACAGGAGGTTATATGCAAAGTGTTCGACAAACTAGTCCTACGCGAACCAATTTCAACAGCGTTCACCTTTGGGCCTAAACATGTCAATGTACCAAATTTTATCGAAATGCCGAACAAGACAACAAAACGGACATAGAGACAGATAAGCAAATGAAATAAAAAGTGAGTCCATCCCATCGGTTTCTGAGTGTTGCTTATATCTGGACAAACTTATAGTACCACAATTGGTGTAGGATATACAAACATACTTATATAATAACTGAAAAATTCAAACGATCGCAAGTATTTACATAAAATATGCTGCCACGTGAATCATTCAACGGTGTCGTCGGCGTTTGTAGATGTGGAAGAATGAATAAAACTTAGATAATAAATAAACATAAATATAAAACACGAACTTTTCCGGATAGCTGTACATCTATCCCACCTGCCTGACAATGTGCGGATGCCACACCTTTAAATATCTTAGCCTTTCTTCTCGCACCTTCATACAAACCAGAGCACTGCTCAACAAGGGCGCCAATACAGGATGCACTAGCTAACATAACTTAGTTATGTCCATGTGACAATCAGTTTTTTTATTCGATTCTACTAATTTTAAATTTCCCTTTTAGGTAAATAATAAAATGAATATTAATAATATAACATATACATATAACGCCTAACATACATACATGCCTGATGGACTGATTTTTGTCATCTTTGTCGAATTTAAGTGAAAGTTTCTATCATGTATATGTTGCAGTTTACATATAGTGGGGATAAAACCTACAAAGCCGAGATATTCCCTACATTTATCGTACTACGGGCGTGGCCTTTTTCGATGCCAACCTTTACGCAAGAATTTCTAATATTTCTGTCAGATGTGAAACCGAGAGATTAATTTTTGCAACCAAGCAAATGTTTACCACAGCCAGTGCGTAGATGGACAGACGGATATGCATACATGACTTTAAAATTTAATGCTGATCAAAAATATATATATTTGATGGGCTCTGTGAAGCACCCTTCCGGTTATTGCAAACGTACTAACAAATATATATACTTCCTTACAATTCGTTGTTGACTGTACAAAGCATATGTAGAATCCCACGATACTTTCGCACGACTTGGCTTATCGGTCTTGATAGGCTTAACAAACTATTTTTATCAATTTTGTTAAGCTTTTGTACCTAGAAGACCTGTCAACGCTATTATCTGCCGCATAATAAAAAAAAATTAAAACCCGTTACTAAATTATGCCGTGACTTGTGTGTGTATGAACTTTGCCTAAGTTAAAGGCAATTTTTGTTATCATTTGACCCCAGACTATTATCCTTGACAAATTATTCAGCATTAATATTACACATACATACATGCATACAAGCACGCAAGCAGACAAGCACATGTGCGCACATGCATATGTCTCATTATTCCTCTTCTAATGCATATTACGTCATTCATGACAGGACATGATACACATAATACATAAAATTAGAGAAGAAAACTTTTAATAAAGCTAATGCGATTTAGTTAAGAAAAGGAAGGAAAAATTCAAATAAAAAATATGAGAATAGAAACTAGAATAAAAGCAGAGAATAGACAAAAAAAAAAAAAGAAAAAAAAAATACAAACAAAACATCGGCATATGTGGTATGTGTATTACATGTTCCTGAAGGCACATGCTACTGATTAAGTAACAAAAGAACAGAAATGATTTTTATCTCATTATTTAACTTCTCGATAGGTTACAACGTTTGCCAATACAACTAACCACATAAACAGCGGAACTAACAGGGTTCATAAATCTATGCTCAAAGACATTTACAAGAATACGTGGAAAAAGTTTTTCGCATCATTTAAGCGTTCAAGTGGTCCACAAAGAACACACTATTACAAGCACCAGCTGAAGACGAAAAAGATTTTGAACACAAGATATGAACGCACACCGTTTCATGTGACCTTGTCTGATATAATATATTTTTGATAAACTGCAGATCTAGACCGATTTTAGACCGTCAATTATTTGATTCTGTTCTCGAGTTACTTCTCGAGTTTTTGAATCCTATGGGGGCCAATATTGCTGCTCGGTCGGTGTGCATAGGGCATCTAGGTAATTAAGCTGCTAGTACAAATCAACTGCAGTCCATGAGCTAACTTCGCTCAACGGGCAGACTCACATACCAGTTTAAGTTTTTTGGTTATTGGACCAATTGTTCTTAAAAGAACAGACTCAAGAATGGGATATAATCTCAACCGCACCAACTGTTAAACTGGACTTATGAAGACAGACTACAAGATCCTCAAGGCTGGTACTACCACGAAGCCACAGAGTCAATGGCATGCCGAATGCACAGAAGACGCACCATGTTGGCTGGATGGTCGGGCAAGTGTCTCGCGGGTGGCCACGCTCTTTTGTTCCCTCATTGCCTTCCGTACATACGAGATTGGACGAGAATTTGGGCGCAGACTTCTTTCTACCCGAACTACTTTGCTTGGCCCAGCCTGCCCCTTTTTTCTCTCCATCGCCGCCAATTTTCTCTACACTTCCATTTCTGTATTTTTTCTTATTTCGAACTCACGCAATTGTTTCAAATCATAGAATTCTTAACAGTTCAAAAGTTCCTACATCTGCCATAAGAAGAAAATTATATTCGCCTTAAGAAGAGCTTACGTGAGTAAGGTGAATACACCCAATCCTCTTTTTACACGAATTTTTTTTACACGAATTTGATTTAACACGAGTTCAAAAGAAAAAAAAAATCTTTTTTCACACGAATTATTTTGTTTTAACACGATTTTATATTTATGAATTTCAGATATAATTCCCTTTTTCCGAAGTAGAAGTTATTTTTTATAAAATATTTAATGAATTAAAATGTGTAAGCACGAAATAAATTACGTGAACTCTTTAATATTGTTTGCACCTAATTCTCTTTTTGCACGATTTTTTTTTACACGTATTGTTTGGGAACGTATCTATCGTGTAGAAAGAGAATTAGGTGTACATACATGCAAGTTATTCCGATTTCAATTTTACTATTTAATAATATTTTCAAATGTAAAAATACCCGCGTGGCTTTGTGAACTTTTCAAGTCACAACAGTTTTCTATGTCACATACACAATAAAAATGTTTACATATCCCATGTGCGCGATGCGGTCGATATAACAAAAAAAAAAAAAAAACTTTTCATATGTGTCCTTTGATCCTGACATATCCGTTCATTCATTAAATGTTTAAGAACACACACACACATATATATCTTGATATTTACATAGAAATGAGTAAGAAACGGTTAGCACAACTTTTACTTTAAAGAAGAAATGAAGAAATTGTAATGACTGACATACAATCTTATTACTTTCTGTGATCTAAAGGAAACTTCTCATGCATATCTATGTATGTGTATGCATGTAAAGACATGCATGGAAAATTAAATTTTCCTCATTTTTAGCACTGCTATAAACACAAACAGTCAGGCATCAATCCAGCCCATCCATCCCATCGGCCGTAGTTCTTAGTAAAAGACGACGACGACTTTCAGGCATAAATGTTAATGCATGCGCATTTTGATGAAGAGGCAAACACATGAACTTTAAGTGAATGACATTCGCAGTAGCACATATGCAAAAGCAAAAACAAAAAAGAAAGAGAAAAGAAGAAAACAATCCACACAGAATTGTTTTTGTCATTTCAATTTCTTGGCATTTTCTTCTTTTTTTTTTTCCTTTGCAAGCAAACTCCAGGTACACTAAAGTTGCCAAAGGTTTGTAAGTCATGAGGAAATGCAACAGAGATCCCCTTCTTGATCTGCTTCGGCGATTAACGAGGCAAATTTAACTACTTCTGTCAAGTCTCAAAATTTTATTTAATCAGAAATCAGAAAATTGCGTCATGCATACGTTTAAAATTACCAAACAATTGATGATTCGTCCCTGCTTCCTATATTCTTGGATTAAATTTGTCCTTAGTTCCAAGTTTCTATAAAATGTCGTCGTTAAAACCCCAAAAACAGCTATCTCGGAGATTAAAAGCTCGAGTAAAAGTTCCCAATAAGTTATAGAATAATTAGAATTAGAAAGGACACATAGACCAACTTAAAACGTGTACGTACGATATAGGCTCTACGATAGAAGAGCTAAGCGCATATTCATTCTATTTTGAAATTTCCGACGTATAGCACGTAGTCGTAATGTAATTCGGCCTAAACCGAATATAATTTTTTCCCTTCTTTTCCTTTTTCTTTTTTTGGTCTTTCTTTTATTTCTTTTGCCACTGCTTTTCATCATTCCAGAGAATTTGATATCATGTTGTCGCTTAATTCATGTTTTTCTTGCCGTTGTTGCTGTTGTCTTTGTTTTTCCGGTTAACATAACTACGTCGTGCTTTTTGCGAAAAAAAAAATGTAGCTAAGTACTATTCGGCACACTGACAGACAGTCAGACAGATTTGGGAAATAAACGAAAGAGAAATCTTCTCCTCTAACATAACTTTGCTGATTTTAACAAGAACAACAAATTTCTTTTTCTTCCGCTGCCACTTTTTCTTATTATTTTTCTGTTGTTCTTCTTTCTTTTTTCTATTTTTTTTTTTTTTTTTTTCTTTTGATAATTCTTTCATACGTCAAAACTTTTAATGTCTATTTTTGTTTGTTAAGCTTGTTAAGCCGCTACTACTCGTTACCGTTTTTATTACATATATATCGTAAAAGGAAGAGAGTATGTAACGTTTATCCGTCCGTTTGGAATACTAAGAAATATTCATCGCAAAGACCCACTAATACTCAGCGGACGGTGTTATCTTGCCTGCGAATATGTCCCTTCGGCCGCGTATTTGACGGTATGTCTGTTATCCGTAAATCGTGATATCACGAATATCAGATTTCCCCCTGAAGATTACACAAATAGCCTCACTAAACCAACGGTAACTTCTAAATTAATGGTCCGAATGTCATGAAATTTTGACACGTTCTGTTTGAAACTTCGTATTATCTAAAAGGCAGATGGGTTCTTCAATAGTGGTAATGTTTATAGATCATCCAACGTACACCAAATTCCCGTTTTACACGAATTTTTTTTTTACACGTATTTTTTGGGAACGTATCTACCGTGTAAAAAGAGAATTAGGTGTACTTATAGATTGATACGTTATACAGTTTGAGTTGGCGGCGAAAAGTCAAGTTCGAAAAAAAAACCTGATCGGTTGAAAAAATACGACCAAGCTATACGTGCCTATATGATATAAATTCGATTACAAAAGCTTTCATAGGTCGAGCGTAGAAATAATACAAACCGTTACGTTCACCATATTCTTCAGTTTCTATATTTTTTTGCTGATTTGACAGGCATCACTAGTTCGTCTCAAGTCGAGCATAAGTTTCTTGCTTGTTGTTATTGTTGCTAGTTATTGCTCATTCTAAAAGACCTTAAAGTTAATTTAATTGAAATGGAAAACGACGATAGGAAATTAAAAGCAGCAATAACCAAAGAAAGTAACATCAGGAAGAAGGGGAAGAAAAAAGAACAAGAAGTGATTTTGATGTCTTATTACGTAAAAATGAGGCATTAATTGTGAGTTCTGTTCGAAAATCACAAGAATATTTTAATTATTCAAATTAATGGGCGATCAATAATACCATGTTTACAAGCATATTTCAATTTTGGGGGATTTTTAAGGATTTATGTAATTCATAGCGTAGCGTTCCATTGGATAATACTGCATATATTATATATATTATCGTATATTAGGTATTGAATATTATATATATATATATAGAGGCAAAGCAGCTGCCATATATTGTATTAGATATGTGCGTGCATTGCAAGGCAGAGGCTAAGTAATATGACGTCGTACTTGATAAAAATGTAATTTCTCAGACTAAATGCATGCTTTATGGAGCGGTATCAGTCTCGCTGAAGTAAAAACGATATTTTCTTGACTTTACAGCTATCGAGTTATGACCTAAAGCTTCCCGTTTTTCTCGTTTTATTCGAAGAGCTTGATGACAGTTCAACGGGCCAGCTCACACGTTATTGCTTATCTGCAATTTTTCGGTCAAAAACAAAACAATAAGCATGACCTCGCATTCACCGGACTTGGCCCCGTACATTTTCTTTCCATTCTCGAAACCGAAAAGGCTTATGAAATGGCAGAGTTTCGCCATCATCGCTGACAGAGCACAAGTCCATGCCAAAAAGTGCTTACCAGAAGTGCTTCAGAGATTGGAAATGTAGCTGGCATAGATGCATTATATCTTAAGGGGAATTACTTTGGAGGGGACAATATAAATATTGACGAATATTTTTCGAGAAATATAAAAAGTCGCCCTTTTTCTGACGACATCTCTCAAAAAATCCAGTAATTATAGTTGAAATCTTTTTTCTCCTTTCTTCCAGATCTGATGTTTTTGCCTATAGTACTATATACAAATTTGCAAATTGTTTCTTCCTTTCATTATTTTTATTCGAACGCTACAGCATTTTTCAAATAAAAAACAAAAAGCAAAACAGTTCCAAGTTCCTCATATAAATAATTGGCAAATGCAATCCACATATATTTTTTTTTTCACAGCTAGGTCGGCTCTTGGTTTCATCAAGAGGTGGTCCAAAGAGCTAGATGATCCGTATATTACCAAGAGGCTGTATACGTGTTTGGTTAGGCCTATACTTGAGTACGCTTCTATTGTGTGGTCTCCCTCGTACAGGTGCTATGTAGACTCAATTGAATCTATTCAAAAGCAATTCCTGTTGTTTGCTCTTAGGAATTTGGGTTGGGATTCGTCTGCTTCTCTTCCCCCCTATGAAAATAGGTTGCTTCTTTTGTCCTTACCGTCTCTTGAAAAACGTAGATTTGTTCTTGGCGTTTGCTTTGCAATCAAATTAATAAACGGCGCTATTGACTCGCCGTCATTACTTGGAGAAATAAGTTTTAATGTTCCTAACCGCTTCTCTAGGCATTTTACCTTGGTTAAGGTTAGTCATTGTAAATATAATTATGAGCTGTTTAACCCGCTCAGAGTTGTTTGCAAGAACCTGAATAGTGTCTATCACCTTTTTTCATTATCGGACACTTTAAAGTCCATTAAAGCAACATTGCTTAATACACGAGATTTGCCAATGTCGTACTTAAACTAGCCCTCAATCCTAAAAAGTCACTACGATTCGAAAATTAATTGTTAACTATTATCGGTTGCCAAGCTTATGCATGTTTGCGATGGCTTAGGGGTTCATTTACAACAGGGTTCTGTACCGGTTGTGGGTGTGGCTCTGTGCTAATTGTGTACATGCTTTTTTTCTTTTTCTTTTTTCTTTTTTTTTTTTTTTTTTTCCTTTTATTTGTTTTGTTGTACTTATACTAAGTTTTTTAATAATAATTAATTTAAGATTTACTTTAAGAGTCATTTGAACTCGACTGTCTTTTTTTTAGTTGAGTTTCTGTATAAGTGTAATAAATAAATAAATAAATAAATAAATAAATAAATAATTGGCAAATGCAATCCACATATATTTTTTTTTCACATGAGTATTAAGTTGCATCATCACTAGCGTTCTGCTTTAGTTTTTGTAATTGCGAGGATAGAGCGGCATTAGTTTCCTCCAATTCGATGATGGTCTTATTACGAGAATCAATGCAATTGTGAATGCAACGCAATACATTTGCATTACTAGCTTGTATGAGTTGTAGAGTTTTAATTTTTTCCTCCTTCTCGTCAATCATAGCGCGGATAGCTTGCATTTGCCCTTCATATTGATTGCGTAGTTCCTGAACAGAGTTCCGCAATTTTACTTCGTACTGTTCAGAAAGATTGACTTGACGTTGCGTGCTGATCTCATGTTTTTCTTTCTCATTGCATTCCAAATTCATTTTATCCGCTTCGTGCAGAAGATTTCGTACACGATTAACATCGTTTTCTAATTCGTTCAACTTATCGGTGGCCATTTGCCGGCTAGCATTTGCAGGATGATATTTACCAAACAAACTACTTACGCGTAATCGCAACGTGTAAGGATATTATCTGAAGTAATTCGCAAACATTAATTAAATAAAACAAACAAAAAAAAAAAGAAAAATTTATATTCGAGTGTTAATTACCTTTAATTCTTTGAATTTCTTTTCCAGTTGCGATTTCGGTTGTGCATTCTCCTCTCGTAAGCTTTTAATTTTCAATTCGTTTTCCAATTTAGAGTTTTCTCGTTTATTTTGTGCAAGCATTTGACTAACGTCGCCTTTGTATTCTCTTTTACTGATGATGCTCTTATGTGTCACTATCATCTCTCTTGACGATCGAACAACATACGCGGCTTTCTGTGCACAAATCTTTACCCTTTTTCTTCTAGCAATATTTTAGTTATAGTATTTTTAGTTTCTAGAAAATTTCTCTATATCTATACATATACATATACAAAAAAAAAACAAAACCTGTTCAAGAAAGCAATTGTTTTGCGGTCGTATAGGTCAAGACAAAGCTAAAAGTAATGAAATTCTATACTAACGTGTAAAGCTTTCGTTCGCTATGGAAAACATTGACAATTAAAAGCAGGACTACTAGATTACACAGGTAGAGTTATATTGCTTCTAAAGGAATCGTAAAAAGTAAGCAGGTCGGCACAGTGTTGTAAAGCGTATGAATTCATTTGCTGCAACCCCATTAAATGTTGTTCAGTGTTCTCCGTCATTTGCTATGAATTATGAAGAGTATGAAGTTTTGGGTAGTATTAGCGCAAGCTTTTTTAGGAGGAAGGACTTGAATGCACGGGTAAAATGATGAAGGAGAAGCTCTCTTATAATTACGTTTTACTATTTTATTAACATGCCTGAGGCGAACGAAAACACTGCTCCTTAATGCATTCACGACATATTCGAAAAATCTTCAATATCTTTTATACCTTACGCAACTTGTGTCGGCGGATATATTAAGGGGGAATTGGTATACGCAACGCACAGGATGGCTTAAGGTAGATCAACGCTTTATTATTTATTTTTTTCTCAAAGGATTTAAGCTTGTCCATCTGTCATGCCAATATTTGGCGACTTATTTTTGTGTTTAACTTAACAGTCCCGATTTTCATGATATTTGTTAGAAACTTCATATGCCTGCAAGTTTTGGGCCGAAAACGAACACCCACTTTTTTTACCCATCACTGTAAGTTGCGGGTGCGCCCATTTCGTTTTTTCCCATAACGTATGTAAAACGCAAAAAGAAACTTCAGAGACCCTCTAAAGTATATATATTCTTGATCAGTGAGTTGATTTAGCCATGTCTGTATGTCCGTAAGGTGTACGTTGCTGGCATTCTCTTCGCCGCAAAAATGAAAATATCGACTTCAAATTTGGTAGAAACATTGGAAATTTCTGAATGCAGATTGGTATTGAAGATGGGCCAAATCAGTGGGAATAAAAGCGCGCAGTGGAGCGCAAACTAAGCGCTATTCCTTGTTTTTTCACAAAAATTTGTGGGTTTTTGCTCATTACTCGAAAATTATTAAAGTTAGGAGACTGAAATTTTCCACATTTACTTTACGAAAAAGTCTACTGGGTATGCGAGACTCGGCTCCGGCCTTGTTGTATGTACATATGTGTATACTAAATGCTGGGTTGGTTTAGAAAAAGTCGTCATGACATTGCATAGGATGCGCCTGACTGCTTGCTTTGCGGCTGTCTATCTGTCCGTTTATTTGTCTGCGAAATGCTTGAGCGTTGACACCTTCGAATGTGGTAAAAGACGGATAGACGGACCGGTGACCGTGCTTAAACAGATTGAGAACTGTATACTTGTCAAGAATATGTATATATATCATAAGGTTTTTGAAGCTTCCTTTCGAACGTTGCAACCGTTTTGACAAAACGAGTACGTCCCCATTCATCCGCAGTGAGCACAACAATAAGAATAAAAAATATTTGAGAGAAATAAATTCGCTTTATTTGCCGCATATAAAGTCCGACACTTCTATGCTATAAATAATAAATAAATTCATTTAAATATTGCAGCCACCGTGCAGGCAACGTGCGCATATGCACCTAAGTGCAAACTTTATTTTTTTACTTTTTAAATCCTTATTATGAATTATTAAAGACTTTCAATCTTTGGTTTTCCGCACAAATGAATGAACACAAGCCTAATAAAAGCAAGCTAAACCGATTCTTATACACACCAAAAAAAAAAAAATGATATGTTTTTCGTCACGTAGCCAGCTAATATATAGCGTTATGTGTTAACACATTATATAATAAATTTAAACATAAATGAAACGCGAAACGCTGTCTACGATGTGACGCACAATACAATTCGCTATTGCATATAATAACTGAAAACTTTATAAACACATATTCATGGCCAGATCATAAAAATGCTGCAACATTAGCTCATCATCAGTAATGGATTTAACAATAACAATAAAGTGCATCATGTGCGTGTGATACATGTGTTATGTAAGCCTAATGATTACATATACATATTAACAGATGATTACCTAATTAATTATCGCTTCTATCCGGCAAGTATTGGAAAGGGCAAAGCGAAACGCACTTGACAAGTACACGTGTGATGCGAACCATTTTCAATAGACTCCGTCCTTAGGCCAAAACACGTCAGTGAATCAATTTTCATCAACACATCTCAAATATTGCTGTCTGTAGGTTAAACAAAAGAAAGCAAGACGGACAGATAGACAAACAGGCGAGTCTATCTCAAGTCGTTATAGGTGCTGTATATATCCGCATAAAATTCACATACCCATATAGTGGTGTTAAAGGAGTTCAAGCATATAACACCCACTGGATGGAGGGATATTTTCTTGCAGTACTCCTTCATACCTTGTAGGAGTGTACGCTGCAATTATTTCATCGTTTTTCTTCATACCGTCCATTTTCTTACCACAATCGAAGACTACTTCCGCTTGCCTTACTGGATACACTGTAAGGGGAAAAACTTCTATATCGAAGAATTTAATACAAACTCTTTTCTGTATTTTCTGGCAGTAGTGGAATTATAAAGACAACATATCACTAAGTAACGTTTGCTTGTATTGCATTCCGTTGAAATCTTAAATTTTTAAATGGAACGTTAATTCTTTGTTTCACATAAGGTGTGGTGAACACCGTCGAAACCGTCAAAATGAAGACTTGGATTAACGCGCCTGCCTGTCGAATGCTGTTAACGGGTAAAGACAATAAATAATGTTTTAGGAAATCATTCACAAACTAATAAAAAAAAAAAAAATTATTTTTAAAAATCAACAAAATTCACTCAATGATCAAATTCTTCTCATTAGCTCGGAATGATTCAAAAAGAAATTGAACATTAAATGATTAAATATTCCTTTGACATTGAATCATTTAACCTTGGTTCAGGTTCAACTAAATCAATCAATCAGTTGAAAATAAATTAATAAAAAATGAGTTTTTTTCAAATACAATTTGTGAGGAAACATCTCTTTGCTGCTTGGAATTATGTGAGAAAAAATTATTCATTAAAACGTCAAATAGTTTTCCAATGAACTACTCACTTATTACAAGTAGTCTCATAACATAATAGAAATTTCGGATATCGTACTTGCCGCAAGAAATGATCGTGGGAGAATTTTGGTTTAGTGAGCAAAAATATTTATTTTTTAAAAGATTTTTTATATTCGAAAGAAGAGATGCTCGCTTTTGTAAGGGAATTTCCGCATAGCTCAGTGTACCTTTAAATTCCTTCTCTGCCTAGTGGAGAGAAATATTCGTGCGTCTAGTTTTTTTGAAATTTTCATTTTTCTATGAAATTTCCTAACCAAACTACCAATGGGCAGACGGACATATTGATCAAAGAGTGCGGAAGTGTGTCGTCATCCTTAATTCTTACAGGTTACAAACGAAATGATGAAACTAATATAACGATGAGTATAAAATTTATATTAACCGTAATTTGGGAGAAAACTTTAATTTTATGCTAAACCGCAGCCTTCATAAAACACTTCTTGTGACACCTTCTGTTACCTTACCCTGTAACCATAATTTACTTTACAATAATACACAATATGTTGTAGACTTTTATTTATTATTAAATTAATTATTTGTGATTTATTTAAGAGCAACAGACGCACACAAATACACACACACGCAACACTATGCTGCGTTGTTGCGATGCTGCCTGGTTCGCTTGCAGCGTAGGAAACATAAATTAAGGCTTACGTCCGAGAAAGAAACAAACCGTAGAAACGCATATACATGTATTATATCTCAAAGGCACATACATATATATATATATATATATATATATGTAATGAAATCCAGAAATTGGTGAAAAATTTTCCCTTACAAATGCAAAATAAAAGTGCAAAATACGTATTATTTCAACTACAAGTGGCCGCATAAAGAGCTTTTTGAATTTAAGAGTAAAACCACTAAACATATTCAGCGCATTTGCTTTTTTGCTGACTCTTTAACTTCGAAATACTTTAACAGCAGCATGTAAGCATAAAGCTTTTTAAGTGCAGCGAAATAGAAAAAGTTTTTCTTCTTTTTTTTTATTTATTTATTTATTTATTTGTAAAGTCTACTAGAACTAACTATTGAAGAAGAACGCAATCTTTTATTTTGATATTCTCTTTATTTTTATTTTTCTCTCTCTTTGCCTGCCTCTCTCTGTTGGATTATTATTTATTTACAAACATTTTTAATCAAGGTCATGCCTTTTCTATAAACACTTATACGCCCCGCATTACCATATAAAGGTTTAAAATCCCACACAAAGATCCTATAAATCTAACTAATGTTTATTTAAAGTTGCTTCCTCTTCTTCTTCTCTCTCTCACTCTCACCTCCTTACCGCTGCAGGCAATTTGCAATAAGGAGAGCTTAACCCGATTTTGTTTACGGGGTTTCTTTGTTGCTTATCACTGCTTCTATGTATTATTTAAGTTTACAACATTTTTTTTTGGCTTTTTTTTTTTTTTATTTTTATATAAAGGAGTTTGACATTTATCCCACGAGTACACGCAATTGAAGCAACAGTCTCTGCACAAGTTGATATTGCTGGGCGTACACACACATATGCGCCCATATGTTTGCACTCTCTCATGGATTGCAGATTTTGTTATATGAAAACATTTATTACTTACCATCAAGCGATAATTATTTATATCTAAACACACAACATTGATATATTAATCGCAAGGGTGCTGTAACGAGAATGCTGCTGATAGAAGTTTCATTCATAGTTAGAGAAAAATTGCATTCATTTCAATTCGTTATGGAATTTAGTCAAAACCGTTGCCACACATTAAAATGCTTCGTGCTTACATTAAATAAACTTTTAAGATCCTATAGAATTCGAAAGATTTACTTACGTCAACAAATTTAAACAACATTTCAATCGATTTGAATTCACTCCGCAAATATTCATTTGTTTCATTATCAATGCCTCAATACCATCATTATCAATGGCAACATAAAGATGGTATGGAAAAACAAATAGGCCGATAGAGGCTAACAGGAAGAATGTACAACTGAGTAGATGAATAATGGGACGGTTAAGGAAATGTTGGGACAAGGACAAATGGACGTATATGAATAGAAATGATAGGATGAATAGTAGTCTATTTCAACAGTGAAGCGAAATCATTAAATAAACGGACCTAAGGACTGACAGGCGTATACCGTCTAAGCCGGGTATAAACGACCAGATGAACGAACAAGACAATCGAATATATGTGGAATTACATTTCTAGAAGATTCTATACGAACCGACAAGCACTCAGAAGATTAAGGGAATGAAAGGAAAGGTGAAAGAACTCAATCGAACACGTCATGAGTGGCCGCTTGCTATTACTTTTATTAAATACCATGTCTGATGAAAAGAGATTTTAAGAAACTGTTAAGGGAGTCTCACGGGAGTGTGAAGAGAAACAAAGAAAGTAGCGCTTCCATAACTAATAGTTAAGAAGCACGACTATTAAGTCAACATAGTCAAGTTCTATTCCCACTTTAGTAAACCATAGTTTAATTAAGATGGCTGCGTGGCCCCTATGCGATTGCTCGGTCAGTAAATCCATAGCACTTACTAATCGGACACATCTTCCGATGGGTTGCGGCCCGTTGCTATCTGCATCTTCCCACTTATTGTTGATCAACGCCATTTTACACATATAATTGACACGCCTTGAGCCATTGCCTATGCGAAGGAAAACGAAGAGCATTCGCCACAACCTACGAGAAGTGTACTCGATGTTTCCGCAAAAATTCCTTCATGGTTGATCCGTATCAATCAAAAGAAAGCATTAATTAGCGACTCTGTTACCGTACAGAGATAATGTCAATATTAATCATTCAACCATTTGGAGAGGTTTCACTTTTGAAATTTGCTCCATATTCGCTAGGCACTCATACATTGCAGATCACATTCGTTGGTGATTACAACAGATATTCACAACAATTTCTAAAAACACGTGAAACACGGAACAAAATTTTTTTTTTTTTATGACCCACCAGTTAAGGGCTGTCTTCTATACATATGACACGGCGTTGCTAAGAAAATAGTGGAGATGAGAGAGATAGAGAAAGGCAAGAGGCTAGGAAGTGTATGCTCGATCTAACGAGTGTTACGGCCATTACCTTCAAACTTATTTTTAAACATACTTCCTACCATATATGGGTTTTTTAGTTTTAGGTAACTTGCGGACGGTTCAAACTCTGTCGCTCTATGGTGAAATAGCCATTGGCGATAGTTCGCATGTTTTCAAATTTACTGGACTGTTGATCAGCTGAATACGATTTGAACCAATTCTCACGAACGGGAATCCGGAGGCCCGGAGAACACGCCGCAACCGGCGATGAGACCAAATGGAATATCTCTTCCTGAATTGTGTTTGCTGGAGACAGAAGGACGTGTGCGAATTTTCATCGCTATGAAGATTAAAACAACACTACAACAATACGACAAATGTAAATAAAGTATAGTTTGCAGCACTGGACATGGAAAGTTTCTGTGCCAGCTTGAAAATCACGCCTTTTATCACGCCTGGCTATTATGGCTGGAATACAAAATGCATTCAGTCAAAAGGCATGGATACTTCAAGAAACTTAACGAATCCAACGGTTTGCTTATCGCAATACACATCTAAAAGAGATGAAAGGAAGACGCATTTGTCTAGCTTCACTAATTTTTTTTTTTTTACTCTTTTCTAAGCTCTACATATATCAGATTTTTTTTGAATTCTCCTTAAAACTGTTTTACATTAACTTACGCAAACTGTATTTATCATACAAAGCCACTTATGTAATTTCGAGTATGTAGTAAATATATGTTGAGGAAAATTTAATTATCAGTTTAACCTTTTGCTATTAATTGTAATACAATCTAGTTATACATATATATATATATATATATACGTATATACTATAAGTGAAATAAGAAAATCCTTTGGAATTTTATTGAAATATCCACAGGAAGCGTACACTCAGTCACACACGTAATTATATCTATTCAATAAACTGATGTATAAAAGATAACATAAGTATGTAGGTATGTCAATGCATAAGTATATGCATATATATATGTATGTACGTATGTAAACTATAATTAATGTTCTGTCACTGACTATAAAACAGACCACACATCAAATATATGGTTACATGCATGGTTATGCAAATATGGGTGCGTGCGTGCATGCGTGCGTACGTGCATACATTTGTGCACACGTGTATGCGTGTCTGCATTGGGGTTAACTAAGTGAATGTAAGTAAATGAAAAGTTAAATATTTCACAAATTTTAAATGCATTTAGTATAGGATTACATGCCTTATAGGTATACACATGTATGCGCAAAAGTATATATATATATATGTGTGTGTGTGTATGTTTGTTTTTTTTTTTTTTTTAAGAAAAGGCCAGTCTCAACAAGAACTGCTAAACTGACCGCACATTAATAACACTTTTGCATAATTTATGATACGTTCAAGAAATGCTTACGAAATTTATGCAAAAAATTTAAATGAAATGCAATTTTATAGAAAAGTTTAAATTCGTTTTGAAAAAAAAGGAAAAACAACAATAAAAAGCAATTACAAATTTCATTACAATTTACAGGCAACAAGAAAATATGCTCGGGAAGCATAAATTATGGTATGAAATAAAAATCTGCGTACTTATAATTAAATAAACAACTAACCGCAACACAGGTTACACCAACAAAGATTTTAATATAATTTTAATCGTTCTTCTTTCTCGTCTATCTATCTCTGTCTCTCTCTCTCTCTCTCTCTCTCTCTCTCTCTCTCTCTTTCCTTCTTTCTCTTCTATCTATCTCACTCTCTCTCTCCCTTTTTCTCTTTTTCTCTCTCTCTCTCTCTCACTCACCCACTATCTCTCCCGCTACTCGCCGGCACAAGCATGCCAGCGTGTGTGTATGTGTGGGTGTATTTTAATGTGATTATGAAATTACGTTAATAACGTTTCCTTTTTTTTTTTTTTCCAAGTTAAATCCTTTTATGAAGTATGAAAAAAAAAAAATGAAACCATGAAATGAGAGCAAATATCACTGGTTTACTCTGTGACGACGACACAATGTCGATGAATTCTGATGGTCAACATTGAGAGTAAACTTTTACACTTTTTGATATGCGGACAGGATTTCATTTATACTGGATATATGAGGAAGCATTTGCCGTACCGTACTATTCACAACAAGTTTATAATTTTTAATTTATTTTACATTTTCATTTTATTAGCACCTTTTAATCGCAACTTTTAATTCGATTTATTATCAAAAGTTACTGTTGATGTTTCGCTTTTGTTTTACCTTATCTTTGTTGAATTAGGATAACATACATTTATTAACATGCTTTGGAAAAATATTAATTTATAAATATATTCACTCGGCTACTTGATACCCGCATTCACGGTCAATGAGGTCCACGAAGTAACGTTTGGCCTAAAAGGACACAATGAAGGATATCTTTAGACGAGTTTTAAATAACCGCCAACATAAACTATTTCTTTATATCCTGCAGTTGTGGAATAACACCAGAAGTATATGACAAAGTTTTGACAGCAAACTAAGCAAACTAATAATGAAAGTAACCTTTTCCTGGTAATTCCATTGCATCAAGCCAATGATGGTATAGTTTACTTTAAACTAACAGTGAGTGATCAGTTGAGTAAAGGCCTAACGGCACTTACCGGTTACTCGCACGCCCACTCTTCTCTCATCTCCTGAATGGTTTGCATTATGTCCTTTTACCAACACAAACCTTGTTTTGTTACTGGCTTCCTATCAATAAAACATTGTGTAATTATTGTCTGGATAATCTCAAAAAAAAAAAGGAAAAAGCTCACCGTTAATGCGGTTCTTGTGTTATGTGTAAACCAATTATAAGTGGCTTAGAAAACCTATTTCATTTGAACTGACTTACTTTCTATTCAAAGCTGATGGTAAGAACGTTCACACAAATTATCTACAATTATACTTATCATCACTCAAATCGGATCCCAATTACTAAGAGATGTCCTTTATACATGTGACACGGCGAGGGTCATGAGGAAATAAGGAAAAGGAAAGAGACAGGCAATATCCGCAGTCTAGCGGTATATGTCCAATCGGTACGAATTGTGTTTTTATCGGCTGACCACTCACCATAGCTATGACCAAGCATGGTCACACTGCATTGAGATTCGAATCCGCGTAACCTGACTTTGTAAAGGCGACTGTTATATATTCGGCTATGAATCCAAGAAATAATCCGTCCGTCGTAAAAGACATATCGGTCTCAACAAAAACATATATTCTTGAGGATGGACACTGGAATCCACTCAGCGAATTTTTAGCATTAGAGAGTACACCCAATTCTCTTTTTACACGATTTTGTTTACACGAATTTGATTTAACACGAGTTCAAAAGAAAGAATGTCTTTTTTTACACGAATTATTTTGTTTTAACACGATCTTTAATATTCCAGGAATTCCCCTTTTTCCAAAGTAAAAGTTATTTTTTACTAAATATTTAATGAATTAAAAGGTGTAAGCACGAAATAAATTAAGTGAACGCTAACAAGAACTTTTTAATACTGTTTACACCTAATTCTCTTTTTACACGAATTTTTTTGTTGCACGTATTTTTTGGGAACGTATCTATTGCGTAAAAAGAGAATTAGGTGTAACTGACCTTGAGTCCTTACGAAATATGGCATGAAGCCCCGAGCTCCTACACGCAAACAACCAAAGCGAAAGAAATGGACGTTTACGTTTTCACTGCGTTTAGTTACATTGAGGAGGATTTCAGTGACGTGAACCATTTCGAATGATTTCGGGTGAAGTCGTGCAAAATCTCATAATTTCATTATATAAAAGATGCTAGTGGAGACATGAGATGCAGTTAAGGGCCATCAAAACGTAATTTGGGTGAAATCAACCCGAATATTTACCGCTCGAATTTTGTGGCAAATAAATGGCCAGTTGAGTAGCATTGGAAATTGTTATATACTTATAAACAACATCTCGAGCACCATAACGTAAACTAACGTTCAAATGTAAGGCGAATTTCAAGGTGGAATAACGTAAAGTATCAACGATTATGCTGTGGCCTTGAACAAGATTTTCTTATGCTGCGGCATAACGGCATTTGAACAAATAATAAGGAAAAGAACAAATGGAACGGATTGAGATAATTATTGTATTTTGGAAAGCGTTTCTTTTATACAACACTGGTTAGAATCAATTTTAAAAGCCATTACGAATAACAATAATAACCAATGGAATAGGAAATCAAGTTTTTGTAAAATAATCATAATAAAAAAAAGAAAAAGTTGAAAAAATAGGGTAAAAATTCAAAAATTTGATAGAAAGTTTTGTCGGGATTTTGGTTTACAGTATGCAAACAAACCGTTGGATAAATACAGATTTTAACGTAGTCGGTCAGTTGTCCGGTCTTCCATACCTTGGTAGCCAACTAAGTCGTATAGGCCAACGCTTGGCATCTTCGGAAAATTTCTTTTCTCGCTTAAAACAAAGATTACAACAAACGTGTATGCTGATATCCAGGGAAACGCTGCCAAGACCAAGCGTTGAAATGAATTTGGAGGATATACGATGTCGAGTGCAAGTAACTTTTGATCAGCATATTACTGCATTTTCACGCAAATTTTTAGAAAAACACTGCAGACTATCTCTTGAAGAGTTGCATTTAATTTGGGGAGAGGAGTTCTTTTCTAAAGGAATTCCGAAACGGCTTCTAATCCGTTTGCTCGAGAACACAATAAAACATTTCAAGACCCAATTATCGAAGCAATGTGGCGAACGTAATTCGTCGCAACAATTTTCCTCGATTCCGGAGATTGTTATTAACGGTGTGAATGGTACCTATCGGCCTCTGAATAAAGACTTTGATGTCACTTATCCGGTTCAGCAGTTTTATAAACGACCCCCAGTTGGACGCAAAGTATTTTGGGATCTTAATAGTATAAGCAATTCAACTCGATTTGTATTGGAGACCGAAGTCAATCATATCTTTAGGGTGGGTCCTAAACGTAAACAACGACTAGTTAGCAAAAATGCGCATCTAATACGTTATCTTCCGGATGCCGAAGATCGTGAATGGCTGAAATCCGAATGCCTGCTTGATCAAAACGATGCCAATTCTCGTATACTTTTACTCTCTTTTGAACAAGTGCGGGACTTGCCTAACGTCTGCAAATTATATCGAAAATTCAAAGATCTGGATTTATTAGCAGACGTTAAGTCATTTACTGTACCTGAGTTTATGGTTAAGAAGATACGTTTAATTTTTATAAGCATTCAAATCAAATCGGATGGCGCCATAACAACAGTGCCAATAAAATCATTAGATGAAAAGGAAAATTTATCAGAAAAAAGCTTTAGTAATGCGGAGAGTAGTCCACCATATAATTCATCATCATTACCAAGCTCGGTAACTTCGCAAATTTCATCATCATCTTTACCTAAAACTAACGAATATTCAAGCACTTCGCGTCTAAATGTTAACAAAGAGATCACTCACACGCCGGCCAAATCGACACAAGGCTACAGCCTATTTAATCTGTCACATTTAGTGTTTGGTGCTCATTTGACAAATAGTTCAGCTCCTAATTGTGGACAACAACCTGCTCTATGAATCTTAAATTTAAAAAAAATTGTTTTCATTTTTCTGGGCGTGAAATTTTTTTTTTTTTGAATAAATTTTAAAAAACGTGCGAAGCAACAATCGCTCAATTGGAGACTTGCACGGACTTTCTCTTATGGAAACGTGTTCATTCCTCGAGATAGGAGGGATGTGTAGACAAGTATTTATTGATTCATCCAATGAAAGTATTGCTAAAATGTTTATGCAATTCCCTACTCCATCTAGATACTTTCGAAGAAAAGGTGAAATGTTAAATTGGATTTCAATCATTGTCAAGATCATCATAGATATCCTATAATGTCTTCTGGTTACTCATTTTTGATATGGACTCTCTCGGTAATTATTTTGTCATTGAATTTATTCCGTTAAAGCGAAATTTTATTGAGACGATTATATCGATTCGATGGCATCTCTAGATGAAAGTAGAACTGCGATGTCTACGTATATCGCAGTTCAAATATACACCTAATTCTCTTTTTACACGATAGATACATTCCCACAAAATACGTGTAAAAAAAATTCGTGTAAAAAGAGAATTGGTTGTAGGCATCGATTCGAAGTGGCATTTGTATATTGTATTGTATAGAAAATTTCCCTGAGTCCCTCCAGTCTCTATTTTATATATTTTGGATCTTCTCATTTTCAACTTCAACTCGGAAATATCTGTCTAGTCAATAGGAATTAAAAAGTGAACTCACTGGAATTGCAAGAAATTTTTTCAAGTTTTGCAAATCATGGCTTGTCGACAACAGCACTATGTTCATTTCTGAAACCGAGCGAGTGGACAGGAACAGCAAGTTTTTGGTCCAGTAATCTTCGGAAATAAAATCCTTTCAAGTATTATAAACTCGTTACCAATGAATCACGTGATTTTCTCCCAGCGTTTCCACTGAATTGCAAAGTGGAAATATATTACGAAAATTAAACCCCTTAGGTGGTAAAAATTTCATAGCCATTCCACTTATAAGTTATCCTATAAATTAGTGATTTTTGAATGTTTGGGTTATTAACTTTCTCTTTCACTTCAGCGACTGATATATGTCTGTCTAATTTGGAATCTTAAACAAATGGACGCGTTCATTCCATACCCTAATAACAGTTGTGCAGATCCTTTATATACATTACGTCAAAGCATATGTATATTGTTAGTGGAGATGTTTGAGGGAACGTAAAAGGACCTGACCCTAAATATTCGCATTTATTCTACAGAGCGTAGATCAGTGAAATCTTTTACTGTGACTTGTACGACTATTCGCCGTACAAAGGCTTTTTTTTGGGTCTTTTTCCCACATAAATGTTCCTGTAAAGACAGGCCTTTACACACAAACAAAATCTAAATTTTAGTATATTATGTAACAACTTTGAAGATTGATCCACGGTAGTCACTTTTCCTCTAAATTTATCGTATTAAGTTTGGACCACGTAAGTCAATCTTACAGAAGCCTTGCCATGCTCTCGTTAGAAGTAAGACTTTGCAGGGCAAAGACTTCCAGTTTTTATATGAAAATTAGTAAAGAATAGTAAGTTCCTTGACAAGAAAACTAGATTTGGATCACACTTAGTTCAAGCTAAACCTTCATCTGTCAGCAAAATGGAACTTTCAGTATTTTATGACGACAATGAACAAAAAATCTTACTAAACAAACTAGTGAAGTGTGCTTAATAGTAGAGACCTAAGCTGATCATAACATTTCCGCTCATGTTTCATTTTACGAACTGGGCCGATTCGGTAAAAGACGCTGTGTTCAAGAGATGATCCAATGATAGGCCATACATTTCCACAATAGTCCATACTTTTGGCAAAATTGTGGAAGGAGGATGAGTCGCTTTTTTGGCCATTTTTCGACTTCTTCATAAGTGTTGCTTAACTCTTGGTGTTGCTTTAACTCTTGTTGATCCCCTAACCTGTTCGGGATAAAACAAAAGTTAAAAGTTTCAGTTTAAGTTTACGAAAGTATGTTAAGTTCAACGCTTCGTTACTTAAAAAAATTTCCGAGAATGTATTTAAAGTAGAAGTGTATAGCCTAGCACTTTTCCTTGCCGTAAGCGTTGAAAGCGTATTATATTCAGACTACATTGTGTTTTTTTTTTTTGTTTTTTTTTCTTTTTGCTTCTTTTGTTTTATGCAAAGAAAATGCAAAACAAAAACAACGAGAATGAGAATGAGAAAAGTTAAAGAGAAAGGAAAAGTAGCAGAATCATAGCGACAATTCGTTAACTACGTACAATCAAAAGAACAACAATAGTTGGCCTGATTTGTTAGAGCAATAGAAACCAAACACAAGAAGACAGTAATAAACAAGAGGATGACTTAAATTCGTATTTTACGCTTATGATTACAGATATTTTGACATTTAAATTGCAATTGGAATTGAAAGGATTTGTGTGGGTGTGAATGCATGTGTATTTGTGTTTCATCGAACGGGTGCGGGTGTACGAACTTTACTATTGCTCGACATCTTCTTCTTCATTTTCGTCTAAGTAGAATTTAATGAAACATTTTTTTGGCTATAATGAATGCTCTACTTTTTGTTTTTGCTTTTCTTTTTTTTTGCTTGGCTCACAAAAGCCAGAGAGAAAATACGCAAAAAAAAAAGAAAATAGATCTGGAAAGAAAAAATTTGTTAAGCAAAACAGAAAAACAAGAGTTGAGAATAAACGAACAAAGACTCTATCAATGACAGCGTCTCAGTGATGAGTTATTATGGCATTTGTGATTCTGACGGTAATAAAGTCAGTCGGCTTTGTTGTATGTATGTTATGGAGATGGTGTACTGGCCCGTTAAACTGTATGTATCTTGTAATGCATTTTTTTTTTCTTTCTGTTGATTGTTTTATTTTGCATTTCTTTTGTTAGCTGCCAATTTTCGTGTCAATGTCCTTTGATAACAGTTTAATGTGCACAAAAATAGAAATTGGAACAACAGCTCGAAACGTATTATTTGAAAATAATATAAAAAAAAAAAAACAAATCATTTTATAGACACGTTGTTAGATGTTAATGCATAAGTTTTGCGGACAACATTGAATGAAAACACTTCTAATGCATGCAATAAATTGACTGACAATATTTCATTTCAGATGCTCCTTGCTACAGTTCTACTCGGTGACATTATATTTTCGATCTCGTTGCAGGCCTTTTTCCTCTCACCTTCACAAGGAATAAGAACAACTGAGAGATGAAAAACTAAAATTCAATCCACTATGATTACAACGCTTAGTTACCGGGGGGAGCTGGCCAGCCACTGGCACACGTGCAAATATTCTCCTTTTCGCTTTTAAGTATTCATCCTTAATGGCAAGAATTTTATGCACATCTTTAAAAGAAACTAATGGTGGAAATTATATTCAACAGTGGTCATACCAATGACATTTCAATATCCTATACAGTTGGCAGGGCGCCGGTGTGTCTTTTTTGCATTTTCTTAAAAAGTACCATAAGAACATTGTTTGATGATGGCAAGCAAAAACACCATTTATTTTTGTTATCGAAAACATCGGTGGCCTTAGTCTGCATTGCACTACGGAACCGCCTCGATCGAATCGATTTGGATCATTTTCATTACCGATAGACGTGAAAGAACTTCCACGATTTCTGCCTAATTTGAAGCCGATATCTTCATTTTTCCGGTTAGAAGGGTATTTGCCATAGATATTACGCAAACAGACGGATGGACCTTTTTAAATCGATCCAACATATGGGATATATGTACATTATGGGGTCCCTGAAGCTTTTTTCTAGGTTTTTGACTATAAGTATGTGCTTTCGATATTGTTTGAAATACTTGAGACCGTTTTCAAATTTCTTTCAAACTCCTTTCACGAGTGCATACACTAACACACGCATTTTTAAATGCAAACAACACATCTATATATCAAGATAGAAAGAACATAAAATTAAAGACATCACTGACCGATTTAACGCCACTCAATGATCGAAATGCATTCGTCAACAATAACAGTAACATGCAAGCATAGACAGCTATATCCAAGGTCAAGATATCACAGTTCGGGAACAACTGTTCTAAAGCATGACTCGTCCACGTAAAGATGCAATTCAACAACAAACACATTGTGTTCGAAGGCCCGAATTACGGGCATGTCATAGTATCTCCTGTGTAAGAAAATTGCTGGTACTCACCCTACTTTTACCTTTTCAATTTATTCCTCTGGTTTAAGGAAATGATTATAAAATCGTAATCTCTTCGTTTAATTGAAACCAAAAAATTCTTATAAAAAAATCAGCTCGAAGCGGGTGAAAATTGTTTAGACATACCCACGGGCAAAGCACAACGCTCTCCTTCAGAAAAATACATTTATATATACATACTGTGAGGACCAAAGTCGTTCCTCGTTTCGGCCTCACGGATTCTCCGTCTATGGTGGGAGAGAGAGAGAGAGAGAGAGATAAAACAGGAATAGAATATAGGAATGGATGAAGATAGCAGTAGGGATAGGCTAAGATAGAATAGGAATAGATTAAGACCAGGAATAGAGTAAGAATAGATTAAGACTAGGAATACAATAAGGATAGTTTAAGAATAGTTTAACGATAGAGTAGGGAAAACTAGTTTTAGTTAGTCTAGCTTAAGACCTCGGTAGTCTAGTTTTAGACTCCGAGAGAGTCGAGTCGTGTTCAGGAGTTTACTTCATTCACGTAAAAGAAAAGAATAGAAATAACGTTCTACAAATAAAATACCAAAGTGAAGAAGCAGGTCTCTGCAAAATATAAATTTCTTGTGTTTCTCTTCCCTGAGCCGCTGAGCTACCTCAGCCCCAGGCAAATGAGCCATAATGGCCGTCACAATACATACGCATATATTATTATAATGTTTATAAAATTCCATTAGAAAATGTTTATAAACAAGAAATAAAACCCAAGCAACACAATACTGTTACTATTTGTTGTATCTGAGCCTTCTTTTTCCACTGGTCAATTAATGACTCCGGTCTAGAAAATGTGAATAAAAATGAACCCAGTGACTTCAGTTTCACTTAATGAACGTAGCTCTACAAACCTGAATGCTATCGGTCTCGACCGACTTTTTCTATGACACTCGCCGGGGATGACTAAGCCCGAAACCTGCAATGTGCTTAAGGGTTTTTGTCTCAATTGTGTTGTGCTGCAATTTTCAATCTTTTGGGGCGCCCCTTGCCCCTAACTGGATGTCAAATTTTAAAGAAGAAGAATATTTTCCTTTCCTAAGTTCATATAATTAGGTTAGAAGGAGAACTAATTGGCTCATACTAACCGAAACTCAGTTCGCCTACTCGACCCAGTCAAAAATGAAAAGTAGGTGGGAAGGGCAGTTGGCAGCTTCGACAAAAGTTCACTCAGTTTTCCTTTGAGTGAACACCTGGGTCAATATTTGAAAATAGCAAGTATTTTTCAGGCCATGTTCGGTCTAGGAAGAGACATCTCGTCAATAATCCTACTCTCATACATCTCAGGCCACTCAGATCTTGTTGATTTGTAAGCAAGCAGCTTAGCTATGGTAATTAGTGATCCTGCTGATGTTTCTTTTTTCTAAAACAACTAAATCTTCTCATCTTCATCGAAATGCAACATGTTTCGAGTACGTGTAAGCCCATAAAAATAGAGTTCCTAACTAACTTTGCACACAATAAACTACACGTAAAAAATGTTCAATGCAGGCGCAGTTGTTTTTATCAATTTATCCAAAAAAAAATGCACTTTGCAATAATACTTCGACCAAGGCTATAGCGTGGTGCTTATGGTTTGTCATAATCGTTTGCTAATGGAAATTTCGATGTTATACGGTGCGATATAACGATCATTGAGGTAGTTGGCGCATCAAGACATCTTATGTTATGGCATCGCTACGGAACTAAACTAAACTGCGGATCGGAGCCATTGACGCAAGGCTGTACATGAAAAAGGGGCGGGATGTTTAATTGCCAAAAGAATTAGAAGTGAAATATTTATTGGACCGAATTTCCATCCGTGAATCGATGATGAACGGAATCAAATTGACCCGATTCATAATGAGCGATCAAAGTGGCGACCCATAAAACAATATAATAATAATGTGCAACCCAGATTCTTGCCTGAGGTGACCAAGCGCAAAAACCGTGGCAAAGCTCACTGCGTATTATAATGCTAGGATTAGAAGGGAATTAAATGTACATCACGTTTTGCTCCACACTGACCAGACGATTCATTTCGGTCTGTGGGGTCGAAAGCTAATACGATTACAGCACATAATTGACGTAGAGGGAAACCGACCAAGCGACTTCAAGTTTAATTCATTCACTGACTTGTATGCATGTGAAACATCAGAAAACAAATTTGGGAGAAGAGAATGACAGAGTAAGTTATGATGTTAAATAATACCAAAGAGTTGCAATCCAACATATTCCCGTATTTCTAAGAAA
>CCAG010007254.1:0-15718 GCA_001077435.1 Glossina morsitans morsitans | reverse complement strand
GCAATCCAACATATTCCCGTATTTCTAAGAAAATCTGTGCGTTCTATATATTCGATGCCTTATCATTGAGATCATCTTAGAATTGGGGTATCCAAGCTTTTATTTACATATTTTTCTTTTCGAGGATTCGGCATTTGAGTTAATCTGTAATTTTGCAAAAACTTTTGAATACGAACAATGCACGATCGTTATATCTATATGTATAAACCATTGCCTTATCCTGCAATCCTGTATCGAAAACCATTTGGTGTGATAGGTGTTAAAGGATTCGACTCGAGCTAAATATGAATTTTATTATTTTTCGGTTTTTTTTTTCAATTTTCAAGATTTTTATGAGCGCATTGAAGTTATATGATCAATATATATATACATATATATATATATATATATATATATATATTTATAGATATATATATGAAAAATGTTAATAAATTTTGATTTATTTCACAGTTAGTGGAACGTGCAACGCAGCGGTTGCTTTCTTCAAATTGTATGCATTTTATTGTTGGAATATGATACATGAACATATGATGCACTCATACCGCGATGTAATAAAACCGCTTAAGGGATTAATGGATTGTTCTAAATTGTACATTTTTTTTTTATTTTGTGTTTTTGTATTTGTTCTTTGTTTTGTTTTTTTTTTTTTCGGAGGAAAATAATAATAAAAAAATGCTACATAGTAGTAAATGTGTGCATGTATGTGTTTGTAAAAAGTTCGTGTACGATATTCATTACATTACATTGGTTGATTGTATGAAAATGAAAATGTCTGTGGATTCTAAAATTCTGATAAAAAAAAAAAAAAAAATATGGGAAAAAAAATGTAAAACATTTTGTAACAAGAATAACGACAAATAAAACGTAGAATTGCCACAATGCCAGCAATCGTTGAATTCCACGATTCATATACACGCGGTTAAATACGTATAGGATACAAGAAGAGTTAGGGAGCAATCGAACAGACGCAAGCATACACGTACACATGTATGTCTACATCAATGTTCATGTACCATCATCATCATCCAAACAGATACGACAATATTGACATTTTTATTTACGATTGATGACGAAATTTTATTTCGCTTTGGTATAGTGTCTGTGCTCGGTTGTTAAGTGAATTTTAGTTTTATATTTCGGTTTTTTTTCTTCGCCCCTCTTATCCCACACCTTACATTGATTCTTACGGACGGACATCCATTGCCTATTCCATTGCGAAATGTTGAAATTGAAATACAAAGTACTCACTCCCCTCTTCACTTGAACACACATCAGTGAATGCATGCATGCATGCATGCATGCAAGCAAACACGTCTACGCATACACATACACCCGTGCATTAACGCAAACATGCCTGCGTTACATTCATTATGTACGTACATGCAGATACATGTGGGACATACACATGAAAGAGATATATATGTGTATGTATAAATGTATATATATATATGGGTCACATTAATATCACACTTGCTTGCTTGCCTGCTTGGTTGCTTGCTTGCTTGCTTGCTTGCTTGCTTGCTTGTGGAAACGAAGCCGGCGGCTAAATGCTGTTACATTTTGTGCAAAATTGAAATAAACCGAAATAAATATTAAAATTTTATCAAAAGAACATGAAAAGGAATTTATTATAGGCTGTCATTTGTTGTTTTCTTTCTGGTTTTCATGTTACTTTACTGTTTCGGTTTTGTCTGATGATAGTCGAAGGCTATTATAGAGCACACTGATACTGATACTGATGTATGTGTGTGCAGTTATTCTCAATATTTGCATTTATTTACAATCTTGTATGTATGTATATTTGTATGCGTATATAATAGACAGATAAACAATGGCTTATGTTCTCAATACTTCAACATGTGTGTCACAAATTAATCATAAGATGCTAAAGTCCGTTCTCTCTCTATATAATGAAGTGTTTCCTAGAAGTCGTGCCATTCCCGGAGCGACTTTCATCATGCACGTCGCGTTCGTAAACCCTTCCCTTGAAAAAACAATTAAGTTATCAAAAGTGCATGGTTTTCAAAGAGGAGGATAATTTTTTTGGTATGACGAATTCGAATTCGTGAATACAGCGAAAGTGAAAGGACTCAGTGGACACTTTACCTTCGGTATCATTACTCATTCCTTTCCTTTCAGAAAATGTTGAATTCATTTCTTACTTTATTTATTTATTCATTCACTCATTCTCATTCACTTTTCTTGTTTACTCATTTCGTTTCCCTTTTTTTTGTCTATTTAGTTTTTTTCACTCATTTACTCACTCATTCATTTAATTATTTATCTATTTACCCCTTTGTTCTCTTATTTATTCACACATACCTTACTTATTATCATTGGCAAGAGCTTCATTAGTTTTCAATTTGATTCACTTTCGTATTGGATAACTAAACCCAGTTTCGGGTATGACGTAAATACTTAGATCATTTGATCCGTAAGTGTAACACATATCCAATACACATATAATCCTCCTGTCATGGGTAGAGAAACAAAAACAAATTTACGATATGTAGAATTATTATCAGTAGTCTTCCTGGAAGGATTGTAGGCTAACACGATCAAATTGCTCAGATATCCCACTTACATCCTACATAGCTTATATGAATGTATGTAAAACGCCTGAGGTAATGAGAGAAAACCATCTCTTATTATATAAATCGATTCGACATCAAAATCTAAATCGTTGTATCCTTCCACGTTCCATGTATTTTCGAGTTATACTTTCCTCAGAATTGAGACACAGGTACATTTCAATCACTCTCTCTAAAGTTTAGAAAATTTATAGTCAGAGTAGTCCAGGAAAGTTATTGATCGATTTTCTATCTTCTAGACGTATAGTAATTTCCGCCTCAGGTGCTTCAGGTACGATGTATGGGCAACGTGGACACCGATTTATGTAAATTATGCGAAGGGACCATGGAAACTTCTTACGGCATCCTGCGTGAATGCGCGGCCATTTGAAAATCAGATGCTTAGCGAGGAACAACATAGTGTTCTGAATCAAGGAATGTTTCGAGATTCATAGGAATCCTAAGGATGAAAGGCTAAGTGAGGACAAAAAAGGAAAGTCCTTACACATAATCATATGCTGGGCATCGACTTATAGTTACAATTAATGGGTATATGGAACTTAAAGTCCATTACTTCCCTACTCATCGTAAATTGTGTCAAACAGAAACATTCAGGTCAAAGTTGCGTTGGAGAAATGTTGAACAACATTAAAACACTTCCATAACTCGCCGTTCATTGTGGTAGCTGTAGTCAGGCTGATACTGCTCTGTAAGGATTCTCGCAACTTTAGAGATTAAAATATTAATCATTAATAAGTCTCCCAAAAATCTGGAACTAAAGCATCGTGGGCTTTAAATGTCAACTCTTGTGACATTTCGCTTTCCACATACAAGAAAGGATCCCAATTCTCTTTTTACGCGAATTTTTTTTTAGGCGTATCGTGTAAAAAGAGAATTAGGTGTACACCAAATCTCGTCTTCAGAGAAATAATTGAAGGGGAAACTCACGTTTTCGAAAAAAAAAAAAATGGTTGGCGTCCTTTTCTCACAGACTGTTCTAAGACAGTTAGTTCCCCGGTCTATACAGCATTAGATGACACTAGGCAAGTCCGAGTGAACATATCAATGGATTCATAGAGCATTTTACTCCTCCAATCTGCGATTAAACATATAATGTGTTAATGCCAAGACCTTTGTAATATTCAAGGATTCATCTTCGGAGCGTCTTTCCATTTCCCAATCTTCGAGATGGGATATCAAGAATGACTTCAGAGTTTCAGAGCTCACCTACAGCCAATTAGCAAAAATGAAGAGTTTTGTACAGAAAAGCTACCCATCACTTCACTCATTTGTACTATTTTCCGAGCTTGCTTCGACTTCGAAACATAATGGAATGTGTCTACGGGCTAATAGAAAATGAAAGTCTTAATAAAATTGATTTGACATTAAAGTAATCGCCTGACTGAACGTGTCGATTAATAGTAAGCGATAATTTGAGAAAATATCTTCTTATTGCTCAGGACTTTCTTGTATAGAAGACGTGCACACAGAAGAGAAGCGAACATAATTTTAAATTATTTACTGCTTATGTAATGAGACTGTCAGTGTAAAGCAATAAAATTTATTTTCTCTAAAAGTTAATTTAAAAAATTGTATTTTTCAATTCCATTCCATAGCACCTTTCCTTACCTCCTCCTAACTAGGAATCAGAATTGCAAGCAAACCATTGCCGTACATCGCGCGTTATCAATTTGAATTATACGCTAGATTAGATATATATTTTTATTCCAGCAACTTGTATATAAGTGTTTGTGAGCGTAATAATACATTCATATACATACATTCCATGCATATAAATATATATATATATATATATATACATATATATTTACGTATATATATATATACGTATGCGTAAAAGACATTGAATAAAATAATATCTTTTTCACGCTAACATACATTCACCTACAAAGATAAGAACGATTAACGGCCGGATGCTGTAATGCACTCAATAGAGTGTAATATCTTACTTCCGCTTTTCCTAGTGAATAAGTGAGTGCGCTGCACACCTATGCAAATGTGTATATACGTATACACATATGAAAGTGAATAAATTATTTTTATATATGGTAGCGATTAATTGCATTCTGTCTGTTGTGAATAAGCGACTGAAAGGGTAATATGTGGTTGACACACAAATTTCCCTTTCAAAAATATACCCAGAAAGTGGACCTTTACTTAATTTGAAATTCTGCAATCGATTGTCCGTCTATCCTGCTATCTGCACTCTGCAAGCAGTAATGAGTGCAGAATAATTTTAATTTCAATCTAAATTAAAAAAATGTTAAACACATTTACGCTTAGCTTACATCCTCACGTGCTAGTTATAGCACATAACGATCGAGAAAATAATGATGCAAAAATAACTAATGACAATCGAACAGCACGCCTACAGTTATCATCTAAAAATAGCCAATAGCTATACGTTTTCTTAAACAGTCAACATTCAGGGATTGAAGACATGACGTACAGTAATGGGTACAAAAACAGAGTACAGAGTACAGAGTAGAAAGAAGACATTCATGCCATGTAGTCGGACAAGCCTAACCTTCGAATACCTTATATCGCTTCACCTAAAGTACAATCCATTTTTCATCTATCCTCGCCGTAAGAGTTCAAAATGTGAACCAACATGCTCTTAACTTGGTCACGTTACTTCTTTTCGTTAACGAACTTGTTGTTCTTCATCTATTTTCGTCATAAAACACCAAACACCAAAAATTATGTCTCCTTGCCTTTCATGATAAGCCTTGCACAGGAAAGAGTACGAAGCTGATTCTAAACAGAAAGACGGACAGACAAACTTGGCTAAAGTGATTCAGAATTTGATACTCAAGCAATAATATTATACTTTATAGGGCTTCTCTCCCCCTACATGCCCTTCCAACCGGCACTTCTGACGCTAGCTTCAGTTAAGATAACAGTACAACGTGGTACAGCGGTGGCGATTGGCTATGTCACAAGGGAAACTAGCAATCGGTGTACCGGGTACTTCTGATCATGCTCAAATTTTACAAACACTTTTTTTCCAGACGAGAATGCAATCTGCTATAGTCACGTTTTCTGCATATATCTAAAATGGCATCCACTACGCAGTGACGGATTAGCGTTTCTTAACTATTCCCTCTACATGGATATCAAATGATTAGAGCTAGGGAGTAAGAAGTGAATTTTAAACGATTAAAAAGCGAAAAGTAAGTTTAAAAAAAAACGACATCTACGTAAGCTTTTTTTTGAATGAACTACAAGTTGGAGAATAAAGTTTGTCCCAGCTGGGTGGCTGTGTGTCTAAATAAAAAACCTTTTAATTTATTTTAAAAAAATATCTCGCGCGTTTAGGTGTCAATGGCTGTACCTTACTTTTCCACCTCGTCTGTTACTGTTTTTCTCTCTCTCTTTCCCTCTATAGCTAAAAAGTTCCAATTCGTCCAAGATATTATGATAAACATAAAAATGTTACCTTTCATAAAATCTTTACGGAAAAGCACATTTGTTGGCTCTTGTCCAAAATATCTTAAATACGAAGTTAACACACGAACACACATACACGCATAAACATAATCATTCATAATTTCAAAAATCATTTCGGCCTGAACCAAAAAAAAAACCCAAGCAAATACGGATATGGAAAACTATCCTAAGACCATCATCAAGCCTAGCCTTTACACATTTTCCTTATCATTATTTCCCCTTTTTTAAACATTTTCTTTTATAGGGAAAAATTTTTTCTAAGCAGAAATACTTATTATTTATGTAAGAAAGGACGACATATATTTTCTTTAAGCAATGAACATTTTTTGCAGTGTGCGAGCTTAGCTCAGCATAAAAACCAAAAAGTATGTCAAAATTCTTTATCCACGATCATGATAATATCTGAAAAAATGTATAAATAAATAGAAATTAATTTCACGTTTATCAAACACTAGAAGAGAAGAGAAGAGAAGAGAAGAGAAGAGAAGAGAAGAGAAGAAGCCACTACTCTTTATGTTCTTGAGCTTGCCCGTTAGCCTTTCATCTCAGACATGTATCGAATTTTTGAAGTTATGCAAAAATGCAGAAGCTCTTGTATTCACTCGATGTGCATACTTTTACGATTTTATGTTTTTATATTGAAAATAAAACAAGTAACAAAATTAAATTCGATCGGGACCCAATCCTTTATACCCGTTACCGTTTACCTCAAAAAAACACAAAAGAAGGGAAAAACCAAAATTCTCATGCTCTATAGTACGGAGTGGGCGCAGGTGATTTCTTCTATTTTCCAAATAAAAGTTTTTCCTGTAGAGGCATGTGGGCGTTGTAGGCGTGTCCTTTGTCCATGAAGAATTCAGACTTGTAGGTACATCTAATCGCCCAAAAATGACAGAGCAGTAATCACAGGGCGATTCATTTCTTACGCAACTATCAAACTAATTTCCGTTATTTCAACTTGAGCTTGATATAAGGATAAGATATCTTATAATGTTTCACAGCAGTGTTTCATCATTGAAAAAACGGTCAAATCAGGTTTCGCAGAACTCAGTAACAAAGTCAAGTTTGCAACACTATTTCAAGAACATGGATCTTTTCTGCGGATAATATATATATTCTTCATTTTTGTATTTTACCTTTTATTGCGAGAGATACAGAGAAGTATGCGGTAATAAAAGGGAGGGATTCGACCTGCGCATCAATTCGTCAATCAAGAATTTTTTACGTCGGTATACGATTCTAGAAATATTTCTGCCAAATTTTAGACTAATGTTTGTGGTGTGTTTACTGGCGTAAGTGAGAGAAAAGTGTACACAAAAATTGATAAGGAATTGATAAATTTAAGGGCACTTTTATCGGTTATATAAAGACGTTACAGGTGAAAACAAAAACGTAAGACCTAAACATAACACACATACATGCATCCGTGCAAATAGCAAACGTAGCTTGCTTTTCACTATTGCAGCAAAATCATGTATATGATTAGATGTTTTTCAAATCGAAATAATTTTTTAAAATTATATTATAATAAAAATAAAATATCATGCGATGCATGATGCAAGCGACCGCATTTTGTACAGCTCCTTGTATCGTTTTTCGTGGACGAAACGATTGTTAAAAAACATAAAATAATATTCTCATGTAAAGCAATAAACATATCACACTCACTATAAATTCCCACAAGTTTTCTGTTTGTTAAGCATAGATTGATTACTTCTCTTCCCAGAACAGCTGACAATTACGTCTGCTTCTTATTCATAATTGTTCAGGAATCTTTATATTGTAACAATAAATTTCCAAACAAGTCAAAGATATACGATTAGATGACTTCATTGCAATGGTTAATGTTATGAAAGGTGTTCTGGTTGAGTGGTAAGTTTGAATAAGGAATGCAAAAGTATAATTTATCTAATTTACGGATTTTCATATTTCTCTGCAGTGATCCTGCTATGAAACAATTTTTGCTACATCTGGATGAAACATTAGCTTTGGGCCGCAAATTTATTATCCAAGACTTAGACGAGAAACATCTCTTCATATCTACTGATATTGTAGACGCGCTTCAGGCACGTGTCGATGATTTAATGGATCGCATTAGTTTCCCCTTACATGAAAAAGATCCATAGATTAGTAACTAACTACACTTTATAAACTAAACAATGGCTGGCGGACGGGAATCCTATCGAATAAAAGATGCTGAAAAGAAACGTGTCCTCGATGAAGCTGCCCGTCAACGACGTGCTCGGAAGGCACTAGAGGCTTTAGAGCAGGATAATTTCCATGAAGATCCTCATGCGGATTTGGTAATGTCCAAGAAATTACCTAAATTTCAAGATGGCTTGAAGAATACAAAAGAGAAGAAATCAAAACGCAAAGGACCTGAATATTATCGCGCGAAATATCGTAAAAATTTTCAACAGCTACTGGAAGAAGAAAAACAATTGCATCCCGATCCTCCGAATTATAGCAGCGCTTTGGCTCCGCCTCCAAAAACGCCGCAACGACATTTTTGTGCCGTCTGCGGTAACTTTTCTAAATATTCTTGCACAGCTTGTGGGACACGTTACTGTTGCATACGATGCTTAAGCACTCATCAGGACACCAGATGCTTGAAATGGACAGCCTAAATCGTTATGAATTCTCATCGTTCCAATAACTAATTTCATATAACCTCTGAAGAAATTTCTTTTCCCTACAAACGAATGTATTAAAGTATGGCAACATTGCTAAACATATTATTTCTCAAAGAGTGGTAACAATATCAATAAATATTTTGTATAAAAGAAATTATTTGTTTTCTTTAGAGACTTATCAGTCAAGAATTGAAATCTTCCAGCTAAGAAGGCTGAAGATTATAGATCGCGTGTTATTAATTATACATTGTTAGTTGTTATATTTTTATTAAAATTTTCGTTGTTTTATAAACTACGTAATGGCCGCAACGTTGCGATTATTGAAAACTCAGGTGAGTTTCAGATGCATTAATGAACGCTTTAATATGAAGGCCAAATGTATACTTATATAAACAGACAAGTTAATAAAATTATTCGGACGCTTCGAGATATTTTGATACTTCTAAAAATGCTCTGTAGGAATTTAGGGCGAATTCTAACCTTAAATATGTTTGTTATCTAACCAAGTGTCTTTTTTTTTTTATTTGCGAAAGAGTTCTCACTTTACCGAGCTAAGAGGTAGGGTGAGGCAAAAATTCTCGACGTTATCGAATAAATTAAGTGCCATACAAATAAAGATAAAAATTGTTAAGCGAAAACTTTTCCCTTTTTTTCTCTCGGAAATACATTGTTAATGTTTACGGACCTTTAAGGTTTTGTCAATCGCATTGATTTTTGTTTGTGCCAAAATTATAAAAATAAAATTTATTCTCTTTGACTTGGCATATTATTGGCCAAAACAGCATATTTTGTTTTGTCTTGGTTCACTTCCGATTGTAAACAAAACTATTTGTAAAATTTTAACAAATAAAAGGCCGTAAATCCTCTACCTTATCTTTATTAATATATAATGTATTGCATTAACACTGCACATAGCTGGAGCTATCCACACTTAGTAATTTATAGAGCAATTAAAATTAATTACAGAATTTTTAGTTCATTTACATAATTCTTAGTTAGCTAGTTTCTTTAATTATTATTAAACATATTGTGTTCCGTTTGAAAGATGTCAAGTTTATTGATAAACTTGTGTACTTTTTTTTGGTCTTATACGGTTCACGGTTTTGATGCTCAATGTGGTCAAAGTCGAAACTGATTAAGTAAAATAAACAAACGTTCATATTATAATTTATTAAAACACTTCTCCCGAGTATCTGGCAGCCATTTCTAGTCATATTTAACCACTTAATATAAAAATAAAAGTTTGCAAAAGTTACTTTATTTATGGATTGTGTAACACACGTAAATACGCTCATGTATTCTCTGCTTTGCTCGGTAGACGATAATTAGTTAAATAAACCGTATCACAGGTATTGCATTCATCTATGCCATCAACAAGTAATAGAATCGTTTAAATGCATTAAGTTCCCTTTTTCCAGATACGAAAGGCAGGTTATTATGGAGTCGAAGGTCAGTTGCGACAATTCCATGCCTCTGGATATGCAGCCTCGAAAGTGGCCATATCTAAATACGATCCTGACGTATGCATGCCGTATGAAAAGTTATGGGAAAATTTAGAATGTATACGATCCCGCATAAATCGTCCTCTTACCCTATCAGAGAAAATTCTTTATTCACACTTGGATGAGCCTAAAACACAACAAATTTTGCGTGGTACTTCATACTTGCGGTTGCGTCCGGATCGCGTGGCGATGCAGGATGCCACCGCTCAAATGGCTTTATTGCAATTTATTTCTTCTGGTCTGAAAAGGGTTGCCGTTCCTTCCACCGTTCATTGTGATCACTTGATTGAAGCTCAAATTGGAGGTAAAAACGATTTAGCTCGAGCAAAGGATATGAATAAAGAAGTGTACGACTTTTTGGAGAGTGCGTGCGCGAAGTATGGCTTGGGTTTCTGGAAACCGGGTAGCGGTATTATTCATCAAATCCTTTTGGAGAATTATTGTTTTCCCGGCCTTTTGATGATCGGTACAGACTCGCATACTCCCAACGGTGGTGGTTTAGGTGGCTTATGCATTGGTGTGGGTGGTGCTGATGCTGTCGACGTAATGGCTGATCTTCCCTGGGAACTGAAATGTCCTAAAGTAATTGGCGTTCGTCTTAATGGAAAAATAAGTGGTTGGACATCACCCAAGGATGTCATTCTGAAGGTAGCAGACATTCTTACCGTTAAAGGTGGAACGGGTGCCATTGTTGAATATCACGGTGACGGTGTTGATTCTATTTCATGCACTGGAATGGGCACTATTTGTAACATGGGCGCAGAAATTGGTGCTACCACGTCCGTCTTCCCGTTCAATGAACGCATGGCTTCATATTTGAAGGCAACTGGACGCAAAGCTATTGCCGACGAGGCAAGAAAATATCAAACAAGATTGTTATCACCAGATGAAAAGTGTGCATATGATAAACTTATTGAGATCGATTTAAATAAATTGGAACCGCATATTAATGGTCCATTTACCCCAGATTTGGCCCATCCGATAAGCAAACTAAAGCAAAATGCCGAAAAGAATGGTTATCCTATGGATATCAAGGTTGGCTTAATTGGTTCCTGCACAAATTCCTCATACGAAGATATGGGCCGTTGTGCCAGTATTGCCAATGACGCCATGCAGCACGGTCTTAAATCAAAAATTCCATTCAATGTTACACCTGGCTCGGAACAAATACGAGCCACCATTGAACGTGATGGCTTATCTCAAGTGTTCGATAAATTTGGTGGTACCGTATTGGCCAATGCTTGTGGCCCCTGTATCGGTCAATGGGATCGCAAAGATGTAAAGAAAGGTGAAAAGAACACCATTGTCACATCATACAATCGTAATTTCACTGGTCGCAATGATGCGAATCCCGCCACTCATGCCTTCGTAACTAGGTAAAAAAAAAGGCAAATTGAAAACAATAAAATTATTGAAAACTTCCCTGTTTTGCAGTCCGGAATTAGTCACCGCTCTGTCTATAGCCGGTACTTTAGCCTTTAATCCTCTGAAAGATGAGCTGACTGGTGCTGATGGCAAAAAATTCAAATTGAAGGCTCCGTTCGGTGAAGAATTGCCCGCTAAAGGTTTTGATCCCGGTGTGGACACTTATACATCGCCGCCAGCAGTAAGTTTTTTTTTATTAAGCAAAAATTTAAATTTGTGAAATGAATGTAGTAATTTTGCACTAATTTAGGACGGGTCCAATCTTACAGTTAGAGTTGATCCTCAAAGCCAACGCCTTCAAATATTGGAACCTTTTGACAAATGGGATGGCAAGGATCTAACCGATATGACTGTCCTTATCAAAGTAAAAGGAAAGTGCACCACTGATCATATATCCGCTGCAGGACCCTGGCTCAAATTCCGCGGGCACTTAGATAATATCTCTAATAATATGTTTATTGGCGCCACCAATATCGAAAATAATGAAATGAATAAAATTAAAAACCAACGCACTGGCGAATGGGGTGCGGTACCCGATGTGGCCCGAGACTATAAGGCTAATGGCGTAAAATGGGTGGCTGTAGGTGATGATAATTACGGTGAAGGTTCTTCTCGCGAACATGCCGCTTTAGAACCACGTCACTTAGGCGGGCGGGCTATAATTGTGAAGTCGTTTGCCCGCATTCACGAAACCAATTTGAAAAAGCAAGGTCTCTTGCCACTAACATTTGCCAACCCCTCCGATTACGATAAGGTATTTATACAGCACATAATAATATAACATATATGTTAACAGTTGAATTGATTATTTGCGACAATTTATAGATACAACCCACTAGCAAAATTTCTCTGCTGGATTTAGCTGGTTTGGCTCCTGGTAAACCGGTTGATTGCGAAGTCAAAACTGACAATAAAGTAGAAAAAATTAAATTGAACCACACCTTGAATGAACAACAAATTGCCTGGTTTAAGGCTGGCAGCGCTCTAAATCGCATGAAAGAAATATCTGGTAACCAATAAATGTGATATAAGAAACAATCTCTTTTTAAGATTCCCAGCACTTTCATAAAGTAAAGTTCACAGCCACCCGTTATATAACATCTTATTTTAACAAAAAGCATGTGTGACTAGATTTTCATAATCCATTTTCTTTTTTTTTTCATTGTGATCATGTTTTCGCTATATTTGAACATGATTTTTTATGTACATTTAAATGTTTTTGTATTAAGTAAAATAAATTAATTTTATATACATAACATCTATTCTGTATTATTAGGATAAGAAACTTATGTGCGCTTCGCCCATGTTATGATGACCGAGAAGCTACTACACAACCGCATAACTGGTAACGAAATCGTCAGCCCGTACGTCAGATACTTGTGTTGTTTTAAACAAAAAAAAGGATAAAAATCTAATTAATTACGAAATAAAGCGAAGCACAATTGATTGATTAATTGAAATGCATATATTTATAATTAGTATACAATCTACTTACTCGGCATAAAATTATATATTATATTTAACGTAAGATCAATAAATCGGTAAAGCTATACATCCCATAATAGTAAAAAAACCATCGCAAATCACAGCACATGGTACACTGTTCCAATTCTTAACTTGACTTATTAGGACGGGGATTACCAACGTTTTGTATACAAACCCTCTTTTATTGAAAATCGTAATTTTAATGGTTTCTTCTAATTGCCAAGGTCTCGAAAGCTGAAGTAGTCGAAAATTACGCGTTCGCTTTTGAATCGAACTAGAAAATGGATTGACATGCCCACAAAAACCTGCCCTCTCGACTGAGAAAAACAAAAAATGTACCATGTGTGGATATATATATATATATTTATATGTATTCGTCATAAATATTCATCTGAGTATTTCATCCAAGAATAATATTGATCGGCTCACTGCTAAACCATATTTTAAAATAAAAGTAAGTTCTTGTCTCTTCCTAAATATTCTCAGATATTACATGTATTCCTGTAGAGAGAGGCAGTTCGCTATTCATAAATCTTTAATTGATAAATTAGTTAATTAAGATCAGCTGGATTTTATAAGGAACATCTATGAGTCTATCAGCTAGATTCAAATCTATACCTATACAAGCACTTTCAATGTCATTACCTCTACCTGTACATTACCAAAACCAGTTCTATTTTTTGTTGCGCCGAATTCAATCCTACCGTTAAGGCCTGTCTACTCATTTTTTAATGAACGTTTTGCTAACATCGTCACGGCAACATCATCGGCATGTACTACGAACAATGATTTTCGAATTGAAACGCTGATGTAAATCGGTTGAGCTATTTCGTTCTTAGCTTCTTAGCAAAGCGTAGCTTTTTTCAAATAAAGGGTTTACGGATATATGGTAACAGATATAACATTAAGAAATAAGATTTCATATAAAGATCTTCATATTCAAGATGATTTTTACTCCACCTAGAACCTCATACACACAAGCAATAGACATAATCCAGACAACATATATCCAAACATCATCCCAACAAACGATATACAAACAAAAAGAAGCAACTTGAACATGGGAAGCATTTCCCAATCTTTTTTATGCTCCTACCACATATTCCGCGCCACGACGCTAGACGCTATCTAAAAATCTGCTTTGACGCTTCTCAATTCAAAAACACGAGCCATTTTCCATTTCTTTTGTTTGTTTTGTTCATCCGCAGTCTCGCTCGTTCGTATCAGTATTTCAGACTCATACCCTACATTCTCTATAAAACCACAGGTACTATTCAGCGTCAAAATGTAAATGTTCTAGAAAACCTACCATAGCCAACAGCTTTCTGCTTTTTTTCGAATATATCATAACCGAATGGACCTTCTCGAATATTGGACGACGCTGAGACTTACGGATCTGGTTCCGAACTCACAAAGCATTTGTCCATTTAATATGCGTACATATGTGTATACATAAGTGTTTGTAAACATTTAACAAAGATCTTATTACTTCCATTTGCTCCTCGTTGTCACAATATTTTCAAGATTCTACAAATTTCAATGGAGAAAATTGCTTAGCTTAGTTTGGAATTTTACCGAGCTTTCTTCTAGGATTTGTGTGAGAGAAATGATTACCTCTACAGGTTTTATTACTTTTTATATTTATTAATAAAAAAAAATTCTCATCACTACATATGCACTGCACTGCACTATAGCGATACTGCCTTCTGTCCATCAGATGAAATACATGTCTTAATCTTAATCATCGTTAGATTCCACATTTTCGGTTTGTAAATTTTTGAATGTGGCCACAGGGACATACGTAACCAATGTAAACAATTTATTCGGAGAGTCTTCATCGTCATTGCGGCGTCGAGCTAAACGCACCCGAACGCGAAAAGGTGTGGATCTATTGTTACAAGAAAGGATATAATTGTTAGTTTCATCGATTTCAGAAAGACAGTAAAAACGAACTTACCTAATACCCTTAGACCAGATGTGTTTATTTAGACGAGTGTCGATTCGTACATCGGAGGTGCCCATTTCTTTCTCCGCAAATTTGCGGATCTCCTTGATGGCTCGTGGTGCACGCTTCTTAAAACCGACGTTATGCACCCGTTTAGCTAAATGTATGGTACACTCGCGGGTCACTACTTCATTAATAGCCGATTTATTACGTTTTTCAACTTTCGTCTTAGCCATTTTTGTATATTGAACCAAGTGCGTCTACAGTCCTGAAATAATTCGAAAACGATTCAGCATATGTTTGACGTTCATGTTTTCACTCGACGCAAAGTATTCTTGCGAACTTTCACAACAAAATATTCATTGTGGGAAATATTTCCCAACCAGTGGAAATGAAAGCATATTACAGCTTCTCTTATTTTTCCTCGTCCTTTACGATGCTTTTAGAATAATTTTCTAAAGTTTTCTAAGCAGAAACCCACCTTACGGAATTAAGAAAACCAGGCAAAAGAAAGTCGCAAAACATCAAGATTGCCAGCGTTGCAAGTTAACTATAAAAATATAACAAAAGCAATCTCTGGCAAATGATAGCATTACAAAGAGAATTAGTTTAGTTAAGAGATGGCAACGCATTGAATGTCTAAAGAGTGAAATTTCGATATTGGCAATAATATGATCCTCGTTTTCA
>CCAG010007253.1:0-64779 GCA_001077435.1 Glossina morsitans morsitans | reverse complement strand
AACCAAGTTTCAACACTCTATTGGTATATTTTTCATTATCGTGGACGGGCGAAATGTGCCGAAATTCGATTCATAAATAAACATTAAAACATTAACAGTATTTCAAAGGGTAGCCATTACATAGCCTGTGCAGCTTTGCTTAACACAGTTTTTTTATATGTTCTCGCCATAGAAGATTAAAATTAAATCTTGTTGATATATAGAAATTTATTTTTAATTTCTTATGCGAGATAAACCTATGTCGCACGAATCGACCAGAGTAAATATGTGTTTCACATAGCCACTCTAGATCGATTTTTATGGCAAAATACTAAACTTTGGACATAGTTTGGCACATTAAGCCCTATTATTCCAAAGAGAGTATTCCAAAAATACTCTCATCGGACAAAAACCTTCCAGCACTCGTTTGCTATCGTAAATCAATACGGAGAAATTTTTCAAAATATATGGGAAAAGTTCGATCAAATCCATTTACAGTATTGTATACAACCACATATATACCCTTATCACAAGTTCCGTGAGCCTAAGGTTGATATAAGTATTGCTAACATTTTCCATTAATAGCCTTAATGTCTTTCAACGAATGTCATGTATTTTGCTGGTTTACATGATTGTATTGCAGTATTGCAATTCTTCATCGTGGTCGGCCGCTTTAGATTGGAAACAGATACTAGTCCTTTCTTTAATAAAGTTTAACTTTAAAGGTGAAATCAGGTTGATAACCCAATGGATTACATAATTATTCATAGTGTAAATAATATAATTTGCAAGATCCTTTTCCGTGCAAGCGTAGTTTCTTATTGTGAGACTAGGTCCCACTTTAATCAAAACTTGTCGTTTATCTAAGAGTTTATTATGGCATGTGTATGCGATAAACCTAATACGAGACGACAAAGTTTAAAAAGTTTTTCGACAATATAATTATTCTTTGGCATGTTTTTTTGTGGTTACAGCACACTAAAAATTATTTAGGAAAAACTTTTACCGTAACCTCACCAAATATTATATTACATTAAATGCATGTACTGTACATACACAGACTTAAGAATAACACTATCTGTGTTAAGACGAATGCTGCACAAACATAGCTCTACGCTTCCAAAACAATGACGAAATTTATGCTTTTTCCTAATTGTGATCCAATGTGAATCTTTTCGCATCGAAAATTTTTGCTCTAGTTATTGTACCAATATCGGTTACAAATAGAAAAGGATTCTTGACAGTATGTGTTTAGAGAGTTTTACCATTCGATCATAAGACGAATTGATTAAGTAGTTCAAGTGAGCGGACGTACACGTGAAGGAACGCGGTCACGGATGGACGGCTGAAACACTACTAGACGTAAAGAAAAGCGGTATCCATTGGAGCACTCAAGATGCATTAATAAATGAAGAGATGGATGTCAAGACAAGACGTTAACTAAACGACAAAGTTAACATGTCTTCCCGACATCTAGATAAAGAGTGCGAAAAAAAATTAAAAACAGAAAACCCAAAACTTATATTTACCCATGACCGCCCTGACAAGTTAACTGCAATTGCCGATAAAAAATTTATTGGTGAGTTACGAGAAAAAAGTAAAAAACTTTAATAATTGTTGGCTTATCGTAGTTATTGTTGTCTTGACGTTACATAAAAGTATAGCAAATATTAGTTATGTAAATCACTATATAGCCACAAGCTCTTTCAAGTAAGCTATCATTCGCCCGCTTTGTGCATACCCATACCTCGCCAACATAAGCAAATGAGTGGTACGTCAGCAGTATATATGCTCGTAGGTAGTGCTAATGTTTAGGTTCGTTAGTTATTGTTTCAGCTTTTTCTGTGAAACCTAAACACAACTCAATATTATCGAAATCTACATAAAATAGTTCCCCGTAATATCCCTTAATATGCAGAGAACAGATGTTTTCGAGCGTTGCACTTATATGCATGTACAGACATAACTTATGCGCTGTGCAGCGGCAGCTGTAATATGGCGTTCTATGCTGTGCTCTAGTTTACGTTAGTATAGCTATGTTATTGGTTTATGAAAAACTAACTTACCTAAGTATAGAAAGACTCTGCATAACCCTTTCACGCATATAATTACACACACCTGGTATACGACTTAGCTGTGAGCATATAGTGAAAGTGGTAGAATAGTGTGGACACGGGCATGTGTTTACAAGTTAAAATAGAATATTTTTCATAGTTGTCGTTATTCTAAACGGATGTATGTCAAGTGCCAGGATAACCGGTAAACAACAACACTAACAATAACGGTATAGCCAGATAGTTATCGATACCTATATATAGCTATGGCAAAAGTGAGGTAATGCTCTAGTATGCAAACGACAACGGAGTACATAAATTACAGCACTTGAACGGGAGTATTTACCAGCAACACAACAACAATTACGTGATCGAATTTAAATGACATTTCTACGGAAAAGTTCATAAAGTTAGCAACACAACAACAGTTAATGCAAGCACCGCAAATGTTACAAACAAAACAACAACTGCTGACTGCCTATTTGTCTAACTGCCGACCCTTATTTTAGTGATAGTACCACCGCCACTAGCAGTACACAGAACAGTTCTAGCAAATACATATTTACACATAAACAGACGTAAGGAATTTCTATTACTTCAATTACATACCAACAGTTTTTCGAGTGAATTCGATTACAAGTTGTTCAGTGGCAATAGTTTGGTAATACGAGATATTTTCGATTTTCTTTCTTTTTTTTTTTTTTTTTTTTTGAAGCAATTTTTCCCATTAAGCATTGTGTACGTTACTAAATTGATTTGCGTGCAGTTTCCACGTTTGTAATGATTTCAATTTGTTATCGATAACTTTTCTTGCGTCTTGTGGAATACAGTAATGGTTGACAACAATTTCCATTAAAATATTTCCTACGTCTTATATAAATAATCAAAGTTTGTGAAAAGTGAAATGCAAGATCTTGTGGTTTCCAAGGTATCAGCTGCACAACTTCCTACCGTCAGCCAGCTAACTAACAGCATATAACATATATATAAAATTGTTTATAATTTAGAAAATTCCATTTGTAAAGTTTTCTTTAGAACGCTTTTACAAAAAAAAAAAAAAGCGAAAGAAAACTCAAAAAATTTTCTCTCATTTAGAACGAAACTTAAATATCCTATATGTTAAATCCTCTTTCCAGGATAGATAAAAAATTCCGAAAATTTCGCATATTTTCTAGAATTATTAGGGGCCACACCCATTTCCAGCTTGATCTAAGAATACCCACCAGAAATATTTAATGCATTGTCACTTCGTTATTTGGCCCTTCGAAAGAACTGCTAACGAACGAGCGGTTAGACGCCCACGGGTAAATAAATTAAACGGTGGTTTATTAGCGAAACATGGCCTTTTAATTGTAAGGATGTCGGCTGTACTTCTAAGCTTAAACGTTGCAACTGGATTAGAAACGTGTGAGCCCACGCTTCAATGCTTCATTTAAACGTTTACAGCTCTAACATGGGCATGGTAAAGGCTAAATTGGCGAGTATTGATAAAATCTAATATTTAAGCATCAATTAGACATCAATTTCAAATCCATTGTTTCAACAGCTTTGAGTTTGAGATTCGGTCCAAAGAACGGACAGTTGGATGGAAACGATGAGATATGAAGGCACTATAAGTGTATATATACGTATGTGTAAAATATGCGTAACAAAGCATTGCATTGCTTATCACAACAACAACTTCGAAAATTACAAATGCAAATGATAAATGGACGCAGACAAAGACAAAGCTGAATAAAACTCTATTTTGAGTGGCAATGCTTAAACATCTCTAATGTGTCTCTTTAGCTGTTGCCAGCCCAATAGCAAGTCTAGTATACTTCGAAACTTTGCCATTAAGTGCAAAAAATATACAAGATAAAGTTAATAGAAAATGTTCAAGAAATAATTTTATTGAAGAAAAAGTTATTTGACAATTTTAATTGGCAAATTATTGAAAAACTTTCCAATCAAGACTATGCATTCATAAGCCTGCATGCATTCATTGCTTGAGCATTAACTTAACAGTTAATTAACTAAATCAACCGTAGCTTGTAGAAGCCCACAATGCTATATCTACGCATATCTACGCATATATTTACATAATACTGTGTTTGATATACGTAAGGAACCGCAATCTGTATCACCGTTATTAGCTTGCAAATGTTATCCTAAACAGCTTGCTGCAAACTAATATAAACCTTAATTACATTCAACCGCTCACATAATATCCTAAATCTATGAACTATTGATTAGATTTCACTATAATGTATTATGAGAAGGAAGTCTCTTCTTTTCGTTCCCTGCTTTACACTAGAGGCCAATGGTTAACTAATCATAAATTATATGGTGTCGTTACGTTAAATAAGCACATTAGCAGGCAATATTATGATATGCATCAGGGATCGTTTAATCGTAAATGTGGATGATCAGCCTGAAAGAACTCTTGGAATTCTTTCATTAATTAAATTCTGCTTCTGCTTCTGCTTACTGTGTGTAGTAAAATTTGCAAAATGGTTACATTTTATAATCAACAAACCGAATTTCTATGGAAACTGGTGTCGAATGGTTACTCATCATTCCTTTCGCCACCCAATCATTTATTTCACTGGTTCAGCATGCTTTGCTAAAAGGAAAATCGATTTTAACTAAACTTTTCGAATTTACTTGCCCTGTTCTTAAGACATTCATTCTCCGGCGACTCATAGATTAATGCGATATGCACTTAGTAGTAAGCCCTTGACGTTTAATAATCACAAATTATTCATCTTTAGAACCTGCTCCTCCGATTGCCACTCATATTTGTTAACGTGGATAAGCTCTTATTTCCATAAAAGGCCGGTTAGTGTCCTTCTTTTTATTTCCATCCTCTCTGTTGAACTTTGCATCACGTTAAGCGTTTCTCATGCACTTACGTATTCTATTAATTGTGCACATTAATGGTCTCCTCACTGTAATTAAGTCTTGTCACATCTTAATCTCCTTGAACTTAAAATCGTACTCTTGCCTCCTTCAATAGGATTTAGAAACTTTACATGCTACACATAGGCCTACTTTAATTCTCTGCCATTATATCTAAAACAATGCAGAAAGACTTTATTCGCAAAAACGGATGGATCCTATCAATACTGTGTGCATTTTTAATTCACGTGAATTGGAGAATATAGATTCTTTCTTAGACATTTTTGCGATCAAAGATTACGTTTCGAGCCACATAGAGATCTCTCTGTCTATAAAGTAAGCTTTCTTTGTAGCGCAGTCTGCTTTGTATCGGTGCTCGGCTTATACAGGTGAATAGGCGCAGAAACAACCCTGGTGCTTACCAATTCGAATTGGCCCTGATCTATGCTGGCCTCCTTGTCACCTTATAAAAATTTTTTCTACATTTGTTTCTAATTTCGCTAACGCATCGTCGTTATTTCCTGGACGTTTTTGTCTTAGATAATTTAATTACTAGTATCGTAGGCTCGCTGGTCGTTTTCAGTGAGATAAATTCTAACGGTTTTTCTGATAACTTACACTCAGTCAATGTAGGTATGATTATAAGCTGTTCAACCCGTTTAGTAACCTTTTTCTACAATTTAATCTATAATTTAATTTCAATGTTGGACACTTTGAATACGATCGAATGAACTCTTCTTAATACGCCCTTTGCTTTCGTCATACCTAAGTTGATCTTCAATCTTTAATGCTTCGTAGGATTCGTTAATAAACTTAACCTACTGGCTACTAGATTCACAACGGTTGTCGTGCACGCTTGCGTGGGTCAAACGGTGCAATTCTAGCTTAGATCCACATAGATTACGAGTACGTTTCAGTGCTAGATGTGCATTTATTTACGGATTTTGGTTTAAATTTTTTTTTGTCATTGGTAAACTTCATAACGACAACATTTTCTCGCGTAAGATTATTTTTAAGAGTCTGCTGTTACTCAAATCGCCTGTTATGTCATATTTATATATATGACAAAAAGGACAAATAATGATGGGTTTAAAAACCTATATATTTATCCGTGTATACGTCCATCCATTTATCTTTGCGTGAAATAAAGCTAATACTCTACATTTATGTAGCTAATCTGATGTTTATAGTGCCTATGGTTTGCTAAAAATCGTGGCTCGTTGTCCCCCCTTTCTTTCTTTCGCCCCTCCCCCTTCTGCTTTTCTTCATAACATTAGAATTAGGCGATTTTTTTAAATTTCTCTCCTCCTGTCCTTCTTGCGGCTTGGTCTTGCAAAATTCTGCGATTCTTATTGTATTGGTAAAATCCTCGCTGTCATAGTTACCTGACTAGCTTTATTTGCTTCTCTTTTCAAAGCTGACGCTGTTATGATCGCTTGTTCACGCAACATTTTCTCCTTCCTTCATAATTCGTGCTAACGCTTAATATCCTTCGTTATTGGCATAGTGCGCGAGATGAGTATTGCTGATAAAGTTATTTATGCGTTAGCATAGTGACAGCAATGAAGTCGTTTTTGTCGACAGGTACATATGAACAACAACACATAGACGATGAAGTGAAAGCGGTTAATTTTCGGGCTGTTAACCTTTTCTTTTATAACACACGCATCGTATCTACGCTTGCCAATACTAATGAAAATTTGCTGATCTCATTGTGTTTGCGCTATTAAATAAACAAGGCAAAAGTCGTGGATTATCCACATTGGGGGTCGCTCGCGGAGGTACTACACCTCTGAACTAACTAACGACATGAAGTCATAAATGGCTTAATTTAGATTATGTGAGATTATGTGAGTACATCAATATTCCCGATTACTTAGCATTAGGTCAACTATGCCGTCCTCTTTGTAACAGTACTATCACCCAAAATCATAATAGACCATTCTGTTACCTAGTAAGATTTTCTCGCGTTATGATAGCTAAGAAGAGACAAGCTCAACAAACTTTGTGGGTGATGCCATCTTTCTATTGTACTCATTTACGCACTTAGTTACATGTATTTGCATATATATGTAAATATATTTTATTTAAGTTGTGTATGTGTAAAAACTTTGCGCATAAAAGTTAAGAGCAACCACTTGAACTGATGTAAGACATTGTAATTAACTAAGTTATCAAAATACTGTTAGTAATTGAATAGTAATTGGTCAACGAAACTTTGACAGATTTCGGTTCAATTGAATTTGTTATAGCCATCGTAGCATATAAATTGCAATGTGCCTATGTACGCAATAGATTCTTGATTATTTTTGTACCACATAAAGTCGGCGCACTATACATCAATTATCGGATTTGAATAGTAATGCTTGTAGTCATGGTGAAAATGTTCGTTACTACACTCACTCATTCACTCATCCAATCATTCTGACTGTTGCAATTGCAGACACATCCGTTTCCCTACGCATTTTGTACATGAATGCAACAATGTCCTGAACGATGAATAAGTCGCATGCATATGTACGGATATATGCAGACATGTTTGCAATTCTTGCCAAAAAGCTTGCTTTTATTTTTCTTTTTTTCATGCTTGCTGAAATCATCTAAAAGTGAACAAACAGATCTATACACAACCGACCAACTGCTGAATGCTGAATGGAATGGCGGACTATAACAAACTATAAAGGCTTGAAGCAGTCTGAACGAGTGTGTGTATGAACCTGAGTTTTCTGTGCCATTATTGGGAATACATATGTGTTTCTCCGCCGAGTACAAGTGCTTGTCAATCATCAAGCAAATGACAAATAGCTGTTGTTGTCATTTTGCCAGTTGCAGTAAGATAGAAATGACAAAAATGTGCACAATTCGAGCATCAAATACGACTACTCTCCCCTTCACTAAACAAAAAAATGATAACAACAAGAACAATAACGACATTTTAATGTTTACAAGCACTACTTTCGTACAATTCCATTTAGGAATGAAAGGAATTGTTTGCAGGATTTAGAGATGTGCCTGCAAGAAATTCTCGTCATTGCTTCGCAAAATGAGAGATTTTGCCCAGCATTTCATATACGTTAAACGACCTTAAGAACTTCGATAGGTTTTTTTAAATTGTTTCTTTTTCTACACCGGAGAACGGTTTGTCTTTTTACTGGACGGGCGATTTTCCGGGAAAATCGAAATTATTCTTAAAACTAAAATACAAGGTACAAGACATTTTATTCAAAATGTTGCTTACCGTTAGCCACAATTTTCCCCATTTGTCTTTCAGAATATAAATTTAGGGGCGAGAAAAGGATTGATCTTCTTTGGATTCCATGAGCAGTCGATTGAGTAGAGGAACTTTGGTAGCAAATTTTATTTCGGTGGTATTAACGCTCCTGAGATGGAAAAATAACCCTACAATGTTTTTTTGCTTATTACGCCTGTTTTTCTCTAATGCCGTGTTCAACTACCTCGTCTCCACAGTGACAATTTCGATTGGATCAGCACATAATGTAATGTAACCAGTTGATCGAATAAAGAAAATCGGAGCGCTGCGACTTTACTCTTGATATTAGCGCTTTGGCTTACACCATTTGTGCTTCGAATATACGAATGTGTCCATTTTTCATCATTCATTACAATTCAGCAGCAGCATCTTCCTTCGAATTAAGCTGAAATCTAGGATGCCATCGTTCAATACGCTGTAGTTCTAGTTACGCTTACCCTTTCTTTACATTGAAAATACTGCATAATGTTTACGGGACATAATGCTTAGATGAACACAATACAAACATACCTATCGATTTGTTTACATAATACGTACGTATTCACATTCATCATTCTCTTAACATTAACAATTTCATTATAAACATATGGTGGTGGACTAACAACAATCATGTTTCTATCCATGAAATTTTGTATTATGTCTACAGCAAACAAAACATTTCGTAACATTGTACGAGGTGCTAACCAACATTGTGTGATAAATGATTATTAAGTACAACTACTCAAATGGTACATTAGCTCTGCCAAGTTCTTGTAACCCACTGATTACATTGGCTTGGACATCCTTTGACGTCAATTTAATACGAAGATCGCTATTAAAGATGATTTTACATTAGTCTTGATTGTGAATCAGTTAAATCGAATTCGAACTCAAAAACTTTTAACCAATTTCCAAAAAAAAAAAAGGGTGATAACATTGTACGGCAATGGAACAGAAAAATCGACTTCATGGTATCTTTACTTGCGACGTGGAAATTGTTTTTAAGGTACTGAAGCCAAGAAACGTTAAGAGTTTAAAATGTAACGGACATTCCAGAAGATCCATTTACTTATTGCTTAAACTTCTTAACAATGTCTTGACAAACAATTCCATCTTTCTGTTAACCCACTCTCCTGCTATTGTTGCATACAAAAGCAATAATTTTAAAAAAAAAACTAGACTTGAAAACAAAAACTTTAATGTTTTCCTTGAACAGAGACATGAAGTATCAAAAATCACACTTTTGCGTGTGCACGAAGAACGTCGTAGATATACGGGACTTTCAAATACTTCCAGTATTGACTCGATACACTTGATCCAGTTATGTTCCAACATATATGAAATTATTATTCCAAACTCCTCAAAATAAGTGCGATTACTGTTTAAAGATCAGCTTTTTGTCAGGTTTGAGAAAAAAGAAAGCAAACTGCAATATGCTGCGGAGAATAGGAAAGTTGTCAACACTTCTTTTACCATATATTATTCCACGTTCGTTGGTAAATCCTACGGCTTTGCTCTAAATGGCTTTATTTTCGCTAAGAGAAGAGTTTCGTGTTCGTCTAAGCAGATTGCGAATGTGTTACTGATTGCTGTTGTCAGATACTTATTAATGTATCATTAGCATATGTTGAACTGCCACGTCATTCTACTCTGTCAGCACTCCAGTTTTGCAAAGAGAGTAAAATTTCTGCAAAAGACAATTCGATAGGAGTTGAAAGCTAATTATTAATTATGTTCGTTTATTTTTACTTTATAATCAATCTTCAATCTCCTTTGCGTGTAATAGGCATTAAAAATTCGACCTAAAGCGAATACAAACGTCTCTCATGTGTCCTTTATTTCATTATAAACCAAATATCTCTTCTTCTCATGCACTGTCTTAAAATGCGTAAGGCTCTTTAACTGACCCGTTATCTTTACGATGTGTTATAATGAAGATATATTTCTCCCTTGCACTGAAGCTCTTCACGGGAGGCATGTAAGCTAGCAATAATACAGGCATTTATATGCACATGAAGAACGATATATGTTTACTTTTAATCATTGTTTGTCATTTTAGCCTGCAGCTGACCTAAAGATTAATGCAGATAACGTCCTGATTGTCTTGATGATTAATTGCTAATCAAAATTCCTTTAAAAAAATCAAAACATAATAGAAAGTACAAGAAAATATCTAGTTTCACAAATTTTACACATATGCAATCGATACCTGCACGACGTGCAAGCAACTTTTAAAAATTCTTAATTAAAACATCAATTTTGATTTTTTTCTCTTTGACATCTACATAAAAGAAAGAAAGAAAGAAAGAAAGAAAGAAAATGATTTCATTACTAATATCGTTGAAGTGTTCCTTTTCTTTCCTACTTTTTATCTTCTTCTGTCTCTTTATTGATTTGTATTGAAGCAGCAAGTTCAGTTTAGTTTGGCTCAGCTCAGTTAATAACATTGTGGTATGCTTTAAATTAAAACTGAATTAGAATTGAAAATAACACACAGAGCACATGGCAAATGCATATTGCATAGAAACTAGAAACTTAAAAAATCAAACTATAAATTTTGTCTGCATAATGTTAAAGTAAAATTGAAACCTAGACATCAAAAAATGAATAAATTTTCCATACAGAAAGGAGGAATGTATCAAATGCGACAAAAAAGAAAATGTAAAAAACCAAGTTCACTCCAAAAGGAATGATAAGTATTCATTACGTTTAACAAATGTAGAAATTTGCAACATTAGCAGGAAATAGAATACAAAAGTTGAGTTACATATCGATATAATAGGGGGAGAAGAGAATGGGATAGACTACCAAGCAATAGGAATAGCACATAATACCGTAGCGTATCATAGGTAGGATAGAGAAAGAAGTGGCATCAGTAGGTATAATCGCAGAGTATGAAATAATATGGAACATCATGAAAGAGCTTCGAATGACGTGTAATCATGTAGCATATAAAACAGAATAGAATAGAATATGCTTACAATAGCATACAATAAAGCAGACAAGGATGAAATACAATAGAATGGAATAAAATAAGATAAAACGGCATAAAATGAACTAGACTAGAGAAGAACAGCATGGAACAGAATTAGAATAAAACGGCGAAAGCTAGAAGACAGCTTAGCATCTATAAAAGCGAAGCCAAAGGGCTAGAGAATAGCAATAATGCGTCTAATATATTATGATGGATTAGACGGAAGTACGGAACACAATAAGATCACTTAAAAAATGAAAATAGAAGATTAATGGAATATCAAAATACTCGAACTCGAGCACCAAATTCCAGCAAATTCCCAAAGTAACAAAATGGTGAAATGAGAATATAGTGACACAACGAAACGACAAAATGGATTAGAATCAAGATAATTGCGTAGGAAAATAGTGAAACAATACAATACTAAAACAACAAAACAATAGGATCTTAACACACACGTAGAATATACCTGACCAATTAAGTGTCGAATTTCTTATTGTTTGTAGACAACTTAAGTTAGTATTCAACTCCCACACTTTCACAACGCATTACTTCAACTACTGTTTACACTGCCTGTTACAAGATTGTCTTATGGATTTAAAACTGTTGTCTTAATGAAACTGTAAAGAAGAATTGTCTTCCGAAAATGCAAGATAAAGAAAATCCCAGTAGTAAGACGTTTTAAGCCGTATATAAGCAATGAACAGTTAAAACTAGGAAATCATGTTTTGATTACGCAAATACTAGAATTTTGAGCATGGATTTGGAGTTGGTTTGTCATCTTTATTAACCTGTTTAATGCGTTCATCGTCACCTTTCACAAATGTAAAGGCGAACTTTATACGACCACGTCGTTCAAAAGAGGATACATAAAATGGGTGTAATGAGAACTGTAGAGGTTATTGGCAGCCTAACCAAGGCTCACATTTACATTATTAAAGGAATAAATGAATGCAGAAGAAGGAAATAAAAACACATTACACATCTTCAAATTTAAAAAGTTCTACTTTAGTAATATATGGAGGGAAGAAAACTTTGTCTACAGTAGATTAAACCCGCTAGCAAAATGAGGCATTTCGAAACATTCCACGCAGTCGGTGTGTTTGTAATAAAACACCAACTGCTGTAAATCAACGTCACCAACACCAATGGCACATGACCGCAGTTTGCATGTACGCCGGTACATTTATTGGATAAGCATTTCTACACACACACACACACACACACACACACAAAGCACAAAGCACAAAGCACAATACAACATTCTGTGTAACATAAATCTCAGCACCTTAGGTTGTCATAAGTTAGCGCAGTTTGCGCAAAAGTGAAATCGAAAACGTAAGTCGTGTAACAATAAACATCGCCATTGAAATATTACTAAGCGAATAGAAAAGCACAATACCATCATCAAGATATTTAGATTAGCGTTTGTAAGTAGCAAGAGAATGAAAAGAAAAACGAAAGTAAGAAAAAGGGAACGAAAAGAGATCGCTTGCAAGATAAAACTATAAATTTGTCAGATATTACGTTGCACAATTTATAGTTTTTATTACAAAGTAAATGATTGGTTGCCGACTTACTCTGTACTCCTTAAAGATAAGTTATTTAAAAAAAATTTTTAACGGTGATATCTCTGCTACGCTCTTCCACCCACGTTCATAAATTTGTAACTAAAGCAGTTTCAATATGCACTCAACTGACTTTTACTGTCAAGCAAATACAAAACAACTCATGTGTGCGAAGAATTCAGAGTAAAAAAGGCCATCGGTTAAATAACCTTAAGTAAATTGCACGGTACGTTTAGTTTCCTTTTACAGATAAGTAGTAGATATACTACTGCTTTTTAATATTAAAACTTTACGAAAGATAGGAATGAGAGCAAAATGTAAAATGTTGCTTTATAGAGCCACACATGCATAGATACATGCATACATGTATAAAAAATAATTGCTAATTGGAAAATGGAGCACATGTTAAGCTTTAAAACTGCATAACTGTTGTGGCTGGAAATATGCATCCTTGTATATCCTTGTATGTACATATAAATACGGATGTGTGTTTGTGTAGTATGCATTTTCACATGTAAATAAAATGTACTTTAACCCCAGGTAAACGTACATAACCCAAAGCCGATAAAAAACTTTTTAATGGCATTCAGTGATAAATAAATGGTAAACTTTCGTAAACAATATCACAAAGTAGGCTTCGATTTCATATATAGACATTATATATGTAAGCATAAATTACTTGCTACAGTTAAGCAATGCAAGCAACTTTCAAACATATATAAAAAAATTGCTTTTGTATTTAAAATATCTGTATAGACTTACGTATAAAATTATTCTTTTTTTTGTATATAAGTGGATGTCCTGTTCTACAAGAAATTTGCCAAAACAGAAATTCTCAAACTTTCACTTCTGTTGTGTGCGCCATAAATCAACAAAAATACCAGCGCGTTTATGAAAACACAAACACTGAATAATTAAAGCTTTCCTAAAGAACGGGAAATTTTGTGCTCGTGACATAATGAAAGACTATGAGGAGAATTGAAGATTGCAACTGAGAGGTTCATAAAGAAAAAAACAAAAAAAACAAAATGAAACATTTTTAAAACGCTAAAGCCAATTAAGCTGAAGCTCATTGCTAAGAACTCATTTTATATGGAAAATTGTATTGGTATAAGTTATTTTATTGATGCGACTTTCCGTGTCCGTGAATCAGTTACTGTATGCATTCGCGCTCGTGGGCATGGGTTTGGCGTAAAAGGAAGTAACAGACTAACATTAAACAATCAGCGGCCAATTAGCGACCGAAGTACTACACGTACTTCCAAGCAATTATCATTGCAATTGCGAAGAATGAAGGGATATTTATGTTGTCAAAACGTTTGTAACGACCAGGCAAAGCCCCGCAAAATACATGCGTATTCTTGATAAGCATGAAATTTTGAATCAATTTAAACATGTCCATGTATCCATCTGTCCGCCGGTCCAGCTAGTAAACATTCTCTCGTTCGCAAAAAGGGACGTCTCACATACAAATTTGGAAAAGGAATTTGAAGTGACTTCAAGTTTTCAGAGAATACGTCTGCAACGCCCACGCGTCTATGCGACAAAAATTGTATTTTGAAAATAAACCATCCTCGTCCACTCCATACTATGGACAGTGGATGGAACTTTGACTTTTTTTTTTCTTTCTTAGGATAACGGTCACGACTATAAAAGATTCGTTCACAGCCGAATGTAATTTTCTTACTTCTGTTTTCTTAGATTAACTATTTCAAATTGTAATAGAAGCACATAATGTTTCTTTACTTTATACATTACATATTGCAATTATGGCTTTCAGTAGTCTTTATCTGACACAATACATGGTAAAATTGATTTATGTGACTTACAAAATCTAATACGTATTCTAATACATTCCAAAAACTGATATTTAATATACAATCAACGTAGTATACGAAGTAACATTGAATGGATTGTATGTACAGACATAACATGTTATTACGGAAGTCACTTCTCATAGAATAAATTTGCATAACAACTAGATCATGAAGAAGAAGAAAACGAGTTTCTTAAAATAATTGGAAAGCAATAAAACCAAAGAAAGATTTTTGATGGTTTACCTATCGATGTGGTAAACTAAAGGCACCTTACGCAACTGCCGATATTAAAGTAAAAGATGAACAGAAATTCGCGGGCAATATAAAAATTAACTAAAAAATGGTGGAATGAAACCTGGTATTGATCTGTTCTGTTTTCGAAAGGTTCATAATTAAAGCATTTTGTCGAAGGTGAACACAGAAAGGGGGCAATGAAGCGTAGAAATGTTCTTAAACGTAAGTTACTGTAAATGATTTCTTTGCAGATAGAGGTTCTAAAAATTGTAAACGCATCACGCTATGCTAAAATTCATAATTCCAGTAGTATGAACGTAATCTCGGAAATAGTTAGGTAAAAAGGCCAAATAGGAGAAAATAGGCATTCTACGTAACAATGTAATTAAGCGCATTAATAAATCATAGATTAGTCCTCGAAGCACATCGCAATTTTAAACTTAGTTTGCGATCACTGCTTGGGTGGTCCCATTAGGGTCACAATTCCATCTATAACTCCCATTGATCAGTTGAAATAGGTAGCAGTCTTTTTTATTTTGAATTCATTTCAAAATGTGTAGTTCTGCAAATATAAGCCGGACAGTGTTCGTTGGTTTGCATAGTTTGTTACAGCACACGAGATACTCCTTCTACTCTCCGACAATTCAGGCTAGCATTAGGCCCGCAGCCACTAGCTGGCAGTCGATAGCATGTAAATTTAAAGTTTTTTCAAAACATTGCATTAAAGTATTCGTGTGTAGACAGCGTTCGAATACTTCGTAAAATTCATATTCCTTTTAAGCAATTATTCAATGCTTACTATGATTTCTTTTGATTCATGTTTAATGTCATTTCCCGTTACACGGCTACTTGTGTTACAATTGCAAAGGATTTACGTTCATCGTTAATTTTTTCTTAGGTAACTTTCAAAAAATCATTTTTCTCATAATCAAAACAACGTTTACAATGGTGTTAGATTGTAACTTCAAAATGCTTGGATACAGAGTGAGCCTACCGGAAGTACTTCACTCACCGATATCAGTCTAATAGATGTTTGTGCGAGGTCTACAACGAAAACTTAATTTCAATTTCTTATGAAATTTTTATAAGGTACCAAAAATCTTAATGGCTTTCAAGTATTAAAGAAAATGAGAGCTCGTTAGATAAAAGAAAATTAGTTGCCACTCCTTTTGAAAGCCAAAGGAGTTTTTCGATTAATGAGATGGTGTTTCCTAAATAGCGGAAAAAGGGGCATCGTATTTGCATTTTGCGTTCGTAATGAAAAGTTCATAATTTGCGATAACCATGAGACTAAGAAGATTTAATCTAAGCCCAGCTAGCACCAAGTACAAACCCGAATATTCGTATTCCTGAGGTGCTGTAGTTTTAATAGCGCCTGCTAGCCTTAATGCAGTGCGAGTTGGCTGAATCTGGTGTTACAAAAAGCGACGAAATGCTTCGACCACTTACGTACAACGCTTCGACCACTTACGTACAAGGCAGACATGCTTAGCAACGATCAATTGATCAGCGAGCGCATGGAGCATTCCTTAGTACCCTTCAGCTAATAACGACAATACTCTTGTTAAGATTTTTGAGACAATCAGAAATCGTCAGAATAGGGTCAAAAGGTAGATTCAATTTTTTATTTTCGAAAGCTTTTTTAAAGAATAAAAGTGAAAAATTGTCAATACTCGGTCCATTCTTCTTAAGATCAATTTTCCTTGAATGCTTTGTCCGTTTGTTAAAAAAAGTTCGTTATGTGAGAACTTTGAATTTGACTTTTACAGTGATAGTTTCGGTTTTTGAAACACAGTAAAGTATATGGGATGCTAACAAAACGGTGGATGTTTCTAACAGCAAATGTTGTGCTGGTGATGAAATTTTATACCGCCTTCAGTAAAATTGAAAGTTTATCGACAAAAATAGTAAATGATAATCGCTTCAAAACACTGTCTTCTTTTGTCATACTTTTCCGTCTCTCTGGCATCACGCAAGATCAGCATCGAAAGAACAACTGATGTTTTGAGGCAATGCACAATTCCTGAAAGTTATCATAAAGTGTATGTAGATAATCGCAAGTATTGCCCTCAGTCCAAGTTCAGACCCGCTGTAAGTCATTAATTAAAACAAGTACTAGTGTTCAGTTGTGCCTCAAACCTTTTCTGAGCGGGTTCCCCTGTGAGCGTTATGTTGGGAAAAGCCATTTTATCAGCTTCCCAAATACAAAATATAGATCGTTAGTATTAGGCTGCACTTGCGTCATGACTTTTTGCGCTTCAAGTTGTCGTAGCTTAAACATTTTCCATTGTATATACAATGTTATATATTTGTTGTACAAAATTTCCAAAACTCAAAGAAAGTTTATAAGGCGCACACTTCGACGAAATCGTGTGTGCCATAAGGCATAGGATGTGAAGTTAATATTTTGGCAGCAGAAATCGCAGTTTTATCTATTATAATATCATAAGAGCCACGTGTACTATTGAAAATAACTCCAAACTACTTTAGACGCAAGAAGATGTACTTCTCTCAAACCACAAAACATCCGGTTTACTTCATATCTCGTATTTTATGGTTTTTTTAATTGAGAGTTCCCTGAGCGCAATAATATCTTTTAATACCTACACAAAAGGTTTTTTGTCTTCTATTTCCAAAAGTTTTTACAACATTGCATCTAAATAAATATAACGAAATAAAAGAAATAACAAAAACAATCTTTTAATTTGCTACGAACAAGAATAAAGTCAGTATGAAGTTTTTAAAAGTATTTCACGCTATGCATACATTCTGTAAACCATATCATCATGTACAACATACGAGCAAGCTTTACGTAAACAAAATAAAAAGTTAAATCTAAAATCGGTAAACTAAAGCTACAAACAATATGTTGACCTTTGTTCAGCAAATACCACTACCAGCCATTCTCTCTATCTATACTCAATAGAACAATTCATTCATCCTATTCGTATTCATGATGATGGTATGTGTGAACGAAAATACATATGTGAGTATGTGAATAAAAACAAAGGGGGAAACACTCTTTTTTTCTGCATTTTTCGATTTTCCTTTGGTTTTTATGCCAATTGTGCGGTGGCGGCACTCTCCATTCAATATTTTATTTTTATTTCTATTAAACAACAATTGTTTCAGATGCTTGGTTTCAAGGAAGGCAAGTGTACATAAACATACATGGATACATACTTGTGTGCTACTAAATGAATGTAATGAATATTCCCAAAGTTGGGAAACACCAGAACACTAACCTTTTCGTGACTTATATTGCAAAATTTGTATCATTTAGCAGATATATTAAATGTATCGAACGCTTTGAATTACATAGGAATCTGCAATAAAAATTCTTTAATGTTTTTACTATTTCGTTGTTCTAGTCTTCTCCCGCTATATAGTGCTACAGCAATTCAATTTTGACGGCAATTGTTGTGAACATAAATATTTGATCAGATTTCAGAACTTACTACCAAATTTTAGCATACTGAAATTTGCACCATCCGTCGACGTGCACGTGCTATTCTTTGTGTTGTTCGAGTCATTTGGAAAGCACATGAATTTGCCTTCAACAACTTTTCCTTGAAAAGGTACATTCTCCTAAGCAACGATTAAGGAAATTGTTCTTCTATCAAATTGCACGATATTGACACTAATGCGCCACGAAACTTCAGAAATCGAAGTGGTATAGTAGTAGAAGGGCGTCAGTAAACTGGAACTTAAAGCCATCTACGCTACTTTTGCTCGGCTATTTCAGTAACACGTTTCTGGCCTAGACAGTACAATCTATTAGAGATCATTTTTTAAAAAAGAAAAATTGACCTCTCAAAAAATTGTTCAAAAATTCAGTGGGCTTCATAAAGGTGCCTGCCTCTCTTATCACATATTTGCTAAGATTCGATTATCTGTAAATTAAAAGCCACAAATTGCTAGATAGCATCGTCCGTGTATGGTGATGGACTTTGAAACTAATGGAATTCTTTTGGAAGTAGTCTTATTGCTTATGCGTACTTTTACTTGCCATCCCGAACTAACCCCTGCTTAAGAAATGAAAAAAAGGGAAAACTCCAAATGGTCGAGAGAAACTTGCGGATAAATGCAAAGTTAGCGAGTCGCTTGCGTGAATAGTATAATATAAGCATGAAAGGTTGATGTATTTTTACGCTCGCTTTCGATGAAAAAAGGTTTTCCTTTCAAATCGTTTAATTTAGGTAACTAGTCACTTAAATTGCTTTAATATTAAATGCTCTCATATGCTCAGGTATTAAAGATTCGACTCGAAATGAATATACTCTTTGCGTTATTCAATAAATTCAATATACGTGCATTACAAAGTCAATAAAAGTTAAGTGGCGTCCCTGACGCCGCCAAAAAAAATGATCAAGAAAGGGAAAACCGAAGCCAACCCAAGCATATTTCATAAAATTGTAATAGAAATGCATAAAAACCGAAATACACCACCTTATAAAAATATCTACATACATACATACATGCATACATACATAATACATGAAAGCATATGTGTTATAAGTTAACTAAATGTGTATGTAAATGGTGTCACCGTTTAATGGGAGAACTTAAAATAAATAAATTTTGAAAATATATACAAAAGCAAAAAAGAAAAAAGAAAAAAACAAAAAAAGGGGGAAACGGGAAAAGCACTATCCGTCTGACTATATTTGCTATACCTTTATTCATTTGCATATTGGTTTGTAGAATTTTTATACGGATTAACCCAATTATTTCATTGCATATACACCGTTGGAAAAGTCTTCTCATATGCTATCGAAAACATCTGGTAGTTATAAAATCACATAAAAATATTTACAAGTGTACTCTCTATGCGCTTCATATATATGAACAAATGAATACATAATAGAATTCATTCAAAATTACATTATTATACATATATAATTGTATGCACATACAAGTTTTTGCGTTGAACTTAAAATTTTACATTAAAACAATATTATTAAGCACTTTGCATATGTTTATGAACAAATTGTAAATAATTGAATGAATGATTCAAAATTGAAAGATGTGCAAATGGTCTAATAGCAATAGGGTCGTAACAAGAAATCTTTGTGAACGTTTTCAGACGGTTTCTTCTGCCATTAATCACAACGTCATAGATCGTTCGATACATTAGCCACGTTAGCCATGTTTTTTAGGAAAATCCAACGCTACCAATTCTGCCACCGAACTTCACCTTTATCTACCGGGTTGAGGGATTAAATCAAAGATCGACTTGTGCCAATATTTAAGCAATTGCGGTATCTATCAGGTGGGTGAAAGTACTTGTAAGCAAAAATAACTCAAGTTTGCATAAACCAATTCACCCAACGGTAAGTGGTTTTCTAGGTGGTTATGTTAATGAATTTACAAACGGATCTTATGATGACTAAATCAAAAAAAAACAGTTTCCATTGATTTAAAATCGTAGAATTGTACTTTTTAGTTTATTCTCAAAAAACAATTACTTCGCCATTAAAATTGTAATTGTGTTTTGTATTTCGTGTTCAATACAAGTATTGATTGCTAGAATGGTGTATCTTTTCGATGCAAATCAAAGCTCTTTAGTTCTAACATACTATTACGTGAGTGGTGTGGTCTAGGGGGCGTTCCGTTTCTCGTCAAGTGCGCTAATGGTCACTTGATGCAAGATCGAGTGAACAAAAGCGAATACATCAGTCTTAGGGCTTTGCACGAGCACAAAAATGCACTCAGACCACCATGCGGAGCACGCATGCTGCACCCTTCCCAAGGTGTTGTTCTTAACAGAACATGACGGATCTAGAGAGGAAACCCAATAAAATCCATAAACCGTCAAACGTGCCGTGGTTAGCGACGTGGCACTACGCGAACATGTCTACAGAGTATCGCACACATCTGCCTACCCCGAGGAAGCAATTAGTCCCTTCGGGATCAACCTAACATGTGAAGAGAGAAACTCAAAATATTTAATTAACCTTCAGAGGGACTCACTGTTGAAACCAGCAAAGGAAGTACACTAAAAGCTCTTTATTCGCGGGGATATGTTCCATAAATATGCCGCGAATATAGAAACCGTGAATGCAGAATGGTAATTTATATGGGATTATAGGGGATACGTTCCTAGGTGGCAAAATAATAAAAATCAATCTAATTGAAGTTTTTGAACATTTTGATTAATTATCTTAAGGTTTAGGCAGTGAAGTTGAAGCTACAGACGACCTTCTTTTATCTTCGGATTTTTCTATCGATCGTACAGTTGGTTCGTTGACATTGAATGAGCGTGATACGGATGCAAGGCGTAAACGATCAAGCATTTCTATTTTCACTTTATGCGGTAACACAGATTTTTTTCGTGTCGAAACTCGGATCCCCTTTTTTTTAGTTGAGTAGAAAAAGAGCGGTAGAGACGTGTTGCTCGATCGCAATTTTTGTAACGAATATGAAAGACAAAACAATAAAACACGCAAAGCGGCTTTTACCCTAGAACAGAACAGCAACATTTAAAAATATGTACACATACTTTATTCACTGAGTAATAAGGTTGCTTTCATTCTGTTTGTTTACATTCCCAAAAACACCGATCGTGCAAATTTATAGTCGCGAATATAGGAATTGACTCGCATGTTTTTAATCCGCGAATAATGAAAACGCGAATGAATAAAGCGCGAATAAGAAGCTTTTACTGTACAAGATGTTGCAATGTCTAAAAATAGCTTGTACTGGCACCATACCAAGAAAGGAGGAGAATGGTCTTCTCGGTCCGCAGCTGAAGGTGCTGTGACGGAGCACAGAAAATACGTAAAAAATGCAGTCGGAAAACCAACTGCTCAGGGACTACTTGTAGGAATTCTCGAAGGAGGACAGGAAGAAAACGTTAAGTGGAGCCAGCCACCACTTTCTCACTGCACTGGTAAAGAGCAGCATGAGTTTTAAGGAAACACGTAGGCGCGTAGAGGCGACTCGTGTGATGACACGCTATATCGGTGGCTAGCGTGGTGACACTAGCGTTTCTTCATCCGCTAATATCGGCAACCCACCGAAACATTCAGCAATAGAAACTAAACGGAGCGCACAAGTGGCACTGCTCCTCAAACTGGCACTTTCCCATCCTAAAGAGAAGTGGCAGAATCGATACCGCAGGGAATTATTCCTGTCGATTACCCGAAACCGTCGTGGAACGACGAGTGATACAGCACTCACTTTTGGGCAAAATCCGCGGTCAGAAAAAATCGAACACCAAGCCTTCATTTTCTGGCTGCACCTTTCGCCCGGGTTTGCTTCAAGGGGAGAGAGATGATAGACTGGCTAAGTTCGCGATGACAACGCCAAACTCTTGAGAAGGCGTTGGTCTAAAACCCGCATTTGAGGACGAAATATTCCATCCGAAAGTTTTTGCGCAATACTTCCTTGAAACAGGCAGTGTAAAGTTGACAAACCTGTTAAATCTTCAGAATAGAAACTTAAATGTCGAGTACTGGAAAGTACTCCAGTACGAAGCAAGGCAAAACGTGATAGCCCTAACTCTCGCAGTGGACGAGTCCTCTGATGCAGTGCTGAGGAAAAACAGACATGTTGTCAGCCAGGTCGCGTGTAACAAGCGTGGTCTCGTTATAAAACCATAGTCACATAAGGTTCGACATCTCAACAATCGTGTAGTCACGCCACGCCTACAGAAAGCCAAAAAATACAAATTGGGAATCGTTCCGGTTTCTTATAGCTGGGAACGTGAGCACCTTTCCGCATCTTCCTAATAGCGTGGAAAACTATGCAGTTGATGCACAGACGTTTCGGGCAATCATACCCGAAGCCTATGAGATGTCCTTTGCAAAAGAGGCACGCCTTCGTGATGTGAGACACTTGGAAAGCTCAAATCCCAGGCCAGAAAGCTCTTCAACAATGTTAAGATGTACAGCGACTGCGCTACCTACAAAAAAGCTCTCACCGCATATAATGCAGAGCTAAGGCAGTCATAGCGGCTAGTTGGAAGCCGCCCCCTTTAAGCTGATTGCATTTTCCTTCAATTACCGCGTACGACACGAAATTTGACATTAGATCATAAAGCCGATGTATTATTTCTAACTTTTTGTAGACGACGTTCCCTGTCACATAAACCCTTGTTAATGTATTGATTTCAAGCGTTTCAGCCTTGACAAAGGTTATTCTTGCGATTGCGTGAAATCGAGTGGAACGATCATTCATCCAAAAATAAGTGAAATCGCTAAAATATTGCCAGTATCGCTGAACATCTTCTGGCCTCTATCCCATAACAATGCGAAACAAAACGAATGATCAATGATGACGTCGCAACTTTATCAATATCGGAGATGATGCATCTAGAAATATGTAATGTTATTTGCCTTACTATATAAGCATAAACATTAATGTAGTTACGGGAAAATCGTGACGACAAGAGCAGGATTACCTAGAGTATTGAAAAGCGCTAGTTTTAGGACGTAATATTTGGTGATATATGAGCTCGCGAATGGGGAGTCTATGAAACTATAGCGATAGGGACCTTTGACTTTCCTTAACGATACATGTTTCCGAATTACTCGTAAAATCATTGTAATTGGTCGAAATAAACTTTCAATTTGAACTTTAGATTATACAAAGATAAAACAGCGAAAGATGGCGCTACTTACATGTTTTACATGTGACGACTTATACGTATACGTATTGTGCCCAGTTGCAAGACACTCATACCAGAGTTGCTAGTTATTGAGCTTTACCGAGAACATAGACCCTTTGATTATTAATTGAAATGTGAACTTAACGCAAAGCTATGTCATTTAGATTTATGCCTCAACTTTTCACGTTCAGTTTCATCGGAAGAAAACGTAACAAGCGGTAACACTCTCTCTTACTTCCGGATCCTTAATCCAACCATGCTTTGATTTTGTTTGCTTCATTTGTTCAGTCATGTAAAAAGCTTATTTTTCACTTAACATCCCCAAGCGGCCGTTGATATTCCCTTATTATCACATAATACTTGATTCCAAGCACTAATTTTCCTTACGAGTACGTGATGATTAAATCAACCAATTCAGTTTTTTTTGAGACGATTTTGCCAAATTTCATTTGAATTCCATTTACTATTTCATACGGCATACGACTCATACTCTTGCGGCATAGCTTCCAGCATTAGAACACATTTCCGAAATGAAAGACAATTTTTTCTATGTGAAATACAAAGGCGCTTCCAAACGAATAAAAAACAAATAATGAAGAACGGGGCTTTGCTCAGAAGAATTTAATGTGTTCATCACCGCGTGGACCTTTTCTTCTGGAGCACAGTTTCCAAGGGGCTATTGTTTTAAAAATGGCTGCTCAGTTGATTCATAATCAGTCTACCATCACACTATCGGTAGTAATAAATATTTGAAGTATTTTTTTACCGAGCAGAGTTACTGGAGTTGCATAACCTGAGGTATATACAGTGTATATAAGAACTTATATATTACGTAAGTTATTAGTAAAATTTCAAATCCAATCACCGCAACCTTAATAAATACATAAATTTATTCGAGTTGAAACATACGGAATAAAAAAAAACTAAAATAATATAAACTTTTTTGTATATATACATGTGCGTTGTTAACATCTGACGTTAACATAACACTCCATAAAGTTATAAATTACAAATTGTTTGAATCTTTTTATGATTTGTTTTTTTTTGCAAACGATTATAATTTGTATTATAACTGATAATGTAGTAAGCATTCAGTTAACACCTAAAAAGGTCAAATAAAGGTAAACGTAAAGGATTCATTCCGATATATATCAGAACGAAAACATGGAAACTACTTGTGCGCATATATTACACAGCCATTAGCATTTTTATTGTTTAACAGCATCTAACGGCAGACTATAATTTAATATGAATAATGCATTGCGTTATACAAAAAGTAGAAAGAGAGAGAGAGAGAGAGAGACAGAGTGAGAGAGAGAGACAGAGTGAGAAAATAAAGACCACTACATAGCAATAATAGTAGAGAAAGAGGCAAAATAACAAAAGGTGGAAAAGTAAACAGCATATTTTATGTGATCCATATGTTAAGTTTTTCTTTAACAGTAAACATATTTTACTTTTCAAAATTTTCTTGCTCTAAATGAATATTTTAAAGACCTATTGTACTTTGCAAAAAATGAGGAATGAGATGATTGCACCGAATTTGTAAGTTCATTAAAAACAAAGAAAAAGAAGAAATGCGTTTATTTAAAAAAAAAAGGAGAAAGAGACAGCCTTATAAAATAAAGAACACTGGCAGAGGAATTCTTTAAAAATTTTAGCAATAAGATACAACATATAAGAAACAAGTGTTATTCGACCGGTTCGATCTAATTGTTGATTTACAATAATGTTTTTAATAAGTTTGCCCTTGATAACTCCTTCAAAGATCTTACTTAGACGACTTAAGAGACTAATAGGTCGATAATCGTTGACTTCATTTGATGGTTTCCTTGAGTTAACAATGGGGATAAATTTAACCGATTTCCATATATTCAAGGGAAATATTCAAGTTTAATGCCTGAGTTAGTTAGCAGAAAATCGCTTTCTTTTACAAGTAATATTTTTTAAAGTTGTATTTTCGATGGTCCACATTTAAAAACATTCTTTACCGTGGTTCACATAACAAACATTTACTTTGTCAGAAACTTTACAATCTTCTATATACCTTGATGTGAAAATTTGTGTTTTATGATTAGATAAGAAAACGGTATTTATGTGAAGGAACGACATTGCATTTTTCACACAACGATTTATCAAAAAAAAACTTGCTTCACTTATCCAAGACACTGATTGTACGACCCCATAATGCGTGTTCGAACTTGGAAGTTTAATTCTTAATTAGATATCCAACTTTTTGTCAATAACATTTCACTTTCTTAAATTAAAAATGTTTACACTCTCTGCAGTGGGTAAAGGTTCAGCATAGCTTCGTTGGGGATTAAAGAAATCCTTAAGAAAATGTCAATAACTTTATTTTAGCCTTACCTTTATTTTAGCCTGTCTGTGAACATTCGAAAACAATCGAATCGCAACGGAGCTCATTTAAAGCTTACAAAGCGAATATAAGCGTTTCTATGCTAGTCAAGACTAAATCCGAACAACTAAGAAAATTATGTTCGCTTGCGAAGGTTTCTTTTATATTCGGCACCGTTATACTGTTAAAGATTGAAAAAAGGAAAAATACAAGTTTACGCATAATATTGAACGGTCGTGGCTGATTTTTTGTATTTTAGTACAATAATTTTTTCGTGGAAAATTACATCACTTATCTGTTGTGGCTTATGAACAACGTGCATAAGAGACGAGAAGCAAAAGTGTTCGCGGTATTGATTGTACAGACGTATTGGCGTTGTAGACATAGTCTTAGACCTATTTGGACCTTTTTCCAACTTTTGCAAATTTGTAGGCGATATCTGCTTCTTTGCGAACAGAGTACGACGCAGTCGGGCACACGGGTAGATGGACGGACGAACAGACGGACATGCTTAGATGCATTTAAAAATTTGAAGCTGACCATGAATTCATATTATATACTTTCGAAGCGTCGTTAATTTTTCCCATTTTTGTGCAGATACTACACCGTGGCCAATATAATATACATTCAAATTTTTGCAGACTTATCTGCTGTGGTTTATGGGTAATGAACAAATAAACAATGTTTTGTTCCATCTGAAAAGCAGAAGTGTTCTCAGTTTACGTGTCGCTGTAGGCGTATTCTTTCACCGATTTATCTGATATTCAACACCGACCTACGTAAAAGAACCTCGAGTGTTTTCGCCAAATTTGAAGTCATTAGCTTCAGTTTTGAGGCCAGAAGGATATTTACACAGAGAAACAATCGGACATGCTTAAATCGATTAAAAGATTGATCCTGATCAAGAATACATATGTCTTGTGCGGTCTCTGAAAGTTCCTTCTAGGCGTTTCAACTGTTTTGACAAAGTGAATGTACCCCTAATTCTTCCATGATAGGTGTACAAAGAAGCCATAGATCCTTGAGTAGATCGAATATGGTACGGATCTTGGGGGTACCGAAAGGAATGTTGTAATTTCATTTAAAACATTACCTCAAGACTGTACAGAACCAATTCTAATGTTTGGCGTTTTAATCGACCCATACAACAAAATCGCCATTTGTGTTCATTGTTAAATCCCTCTTAAATCTCTCTCTGCTATTAAGCTTGTCTAGTCAAGATATACCAGTAGAAAAGACACTTGTGAACGGTGTGAAACTTCTACAAATATCACGAATATCCAGCCACATATTTTCAATTACATTAGTTTTAATTGATGGAATTTCGTAGAATGTTAAGCTTTTGTGGATTGGAACTCCTCCACGTAAGCCTTTTGTCATTTTGTCCTGGCTTATACAAGGGAAACTCGGATGATATTGTTTGTCGAAGTACTTTAGTTAAGCCTTGCTCTTCAGAGAAGGCTTTTTGTATAATTTAGACCTTATTTGTAGAGAGAAAGCGCGAATAATGCTAAATGGAAAACTGTTATTTCATGTAGAGAATCCAATAATATTAAAACAAAAACAGAATTAAGGAAATTCCACAATTATTAAGTCAATTGGATGGTCCGCTACAATCCCAATGATCGTGCTTTCCTGTTTAACGTCATTAAACCTAAAGTTGCCGGGAATGAGTTTAGCTTTGTATCTTTCTTAAGACAACGAAGCACAACTTTTTCTCAGTTTATCTTTCTTCTGATGAAGAAAATATTAAGACTTCATCTCTTTCGAAATGTTTGCTATATTATCAAGCACCAGAAGAAGAAGAAGAAAAAGAAGAATCGTTAAGTATTTTGATACCAATTCAATTCTTTTGAAGAAGAAATTTTGATATTCTATTTTAAATTTAGATTTTTGATACCAAAAAAGGGCTCTTGTAGGACTTTCATTGGAGGCATAATCTTTTTTTTTTTTTGTTCATTTAGTGAACACCCTCATTGCAAGCTTACAATGTTGTCAATAGGTTTTTCGTCATCAAGAACCCCGTTTAAAAAATTTTAAGCTTTGGATTGCTCTTTTATTTTTAAACGTCATATCAACGGTAAAGTAATGTAAAAAGATATCCGAAGCGAAAGAGCAAAAAAAAAAAAAATATGCGCAAGACGTTACTTATGAATTCAAGAAAGAGCCAGTGCATTGACCACTCATTTGGGCGAGTAGATCGCAGCTGTAAACATTATATGATGGGATTTCATTCGAATTGTTACAAAATGTCCGAAATGACTCGTTTTTGAATCACCGCACATTCGTAACTAGTTTCATTATTAAAGAGCAACGAAAATAAGTCGTTATTGAATGTCAATAAATTTAACGTAAAACAATTTTTGTCATTTGAATAGTTAGTGTATTCTGTAGATGTGCAACTATCTTTATTTTGAATTTATTTGATGCACTTTAATTTCGTATCGTAAGAAGGATTTTCCTTGCCACACAATACTTGATATGGTCAAATTTAGTAAGTGAAAATAACTAAACAACAGATGTAACTTTAATATTATAAATACGTATAACAAATAATCGTAATAGATAATAACGGTAGTTATAATAACAATAATAATAATAGTAATCGTAACCATAACATTAAAAATGATTAAAAAGATACAACCCGTTAAAAATGAGGAGAGCAAGAAACATTTGTAAATAAATAAATACAAAAACACAACCTCATGTTATTATATACACTTAATAAGAAATATATACATTACAAGTAAGTTTGCAAGCATGTTTATACGTATGTAAAAAGACCCACAAAAATTTAAACAAACAGAGTTACTTTTAAACATAGATGTTACATTAATAGCTAACATACCTATAACATATTTATATAATAGATATGCTTTTGTAAACACATATGAGTTTGTTCGAAAAAATACCGGGAATAGTTGAAAGCAATGTCACCATTTTTCGAGTTACTTTCAACGACGAGCTATATAAAGCAGCATACAAAGTACTCTCTGAGATAAACAGTACTATTTTAAACAAATTCCAAGTTATTTCGCCGAAACTTTTTTGGATAATCCCCACGATTGTGTAACGATTTCCTTTCATTCGCAAGTACGTTGTCCGTATCAGTCAAGGAGAAGCAGAGGAGATAAATAGACATGGATCAGGCGAATACGTTGAAAATTTCGGACAAAAAATCGTTAAAAAACGTCGCCCAATAAGCTTTTACCGTTTCGTTCCATTCCGTTCCGTTCCGTTCCGTTTATTTAGGAACGTGACTTGAAGAGCGTACGCGAATCTTTCGAATGACCGAGTTGCAGTTTTAAAAACGCTTAGTTCGTTTGTTTGTTCCAATAATTTTTGATGAATCACGCACAGTTTTGATAGCTTTTCCGGTTATGACAAATATAACTTTATATTACATTATATTAGATACCAAGGCAGTGACATTTCTTAAATCACCAAATTTCACGCCGTGTTTACAAATATCCAAAAACAAAATAGAGGACAATTGTGTGATTAACTCATAGGCGTAGCTGCAAGTTGACACCTTAACAACTTGCGGTTCTACAAACTTAAAAAAATGTTTGGTTTGATAAATTTGCAAGTGTTGAGTGACGACTTTCATCAAATATCGAATACGACATACGTCAATTTCTATTAGCTGCGCTAAGACAGAAGTTGCATTCAGCTTCGAGCGAACTTTTAGTACCTAAAATTCCGTCGTATCCAACGATTGTTTCTTGTTAACTATGAATGGAACCTTGGTCCCATTCAATTGATTTTCAAACTTGAAAGAGAGATGTTCTTAAAGAAAAATTCAGAATTTAGAATTTAGAGGAAAAGGGGAATTCTAGTAATTTTGTGCACGCCGCTGAATCCATTCAGCGATTTTTCGAGCTTTGTATAGAAAAGTCAATTTAAAAAATATTGAGTACGAAACTTTAACAAAAGCAGTTATAAATATTGTCAAGAATATCAATCTTCAGTAACTATTTACAATCAGGCGATTTTGCTGTTTATTAAATTGGGTCTAAAAAGCGTAATTAGAAAAAAGCAAGACCAATATTTCAATAGACGGACCAACTTCCATATAGATAATCTTTTCACGCTAATCAAGGATATGTGTATGGAGTCTATTATCAAAATTAACATGTTGCCTCTAGAGTAGATATTAAAATCAATTATATGCTTAGTTGTGTAATGTGTATGGAGTCTACTATCAAAATTAACATGTTCTAGAGTAGATATTAAAATCAATTATATACTTAATTGTGTAATGAATGTCACTTTATACGTATTAAGTGTGTGTGTTGAGCAAACATAATGCTGAGCATCCAGTAATATTTTCCAATATTTTCGGATAGATTCCCATACTAATAAAGTGGAATTTTTGAAGATTAAATTCCTAGGACTTTTTTGACAAAATATATTTATATGTACATAAGTGGGCTAAATTAGAGTATTTGTGTACAAAAGATGAGAAAGCGAAGAAACATGAATTTGTAAATGGCAAAAACAATGAAATGATTATATATGTATAATACATAAATAGGCAGCACACACCTATACTTAAATGAATGAATGTGCAAATATGTGTATATGGTAAGAAAGGCTCAAAGAATAAATTCAGCCTAAAAATGTAAAACAACTTTGCCAACAACAATAGGAACGAATATATTTTTAGGATGTAATTGTGTACCATACTGAAAGACTGTGTATTTGCGTAATACTCTGGCAATAATAATAATAATGGTTGAAAATACACGCTTGAATGTGCGTATGTGTGTTAGTGTGTTTGCGTGTATATGTTCACTTAACATACACAATGCGGCTAAGAAAACAATACAGTATCTGTGCAAATGTAAATAAATACGGTATAGTACGTAAATACAATAGTTTGCACATTTTCGTTTGCATTTATATATATACGTGTAAGCACACAAGCAATAAACACGATGTATATTTGCTTTTATATGTTTGCACATATAATTGTATATACACACCGTATCTATGTACGCATATCGATTATTATCTTAAATAACGAAACAAATGTACGCTTATTTAAATAATACAAATGCATATTTATATACATACATTCATATATGAATTCATACATGTTCATTGCATGTTATATGCACAAGCATAGACGTATTAACATGTTACAATACAAATATTAACAATTGTTTGCGTTCGTAAATACATTAACAATGTCTATAAATGAAGAAGTAAATGTGTAGCGGTACCGGGAAAAATTATACAAAAAATAACGAAAATTATTGCCCGGTACACAGCTGTAAATAAATAGATTTTTAAAATTCGAAAAACAAAAATTTTGTAAATGTTTTGTTTACTTCGTGATAATTATATAACTGTGTGAACGCGTAATTGTATGATTTTTAAGCAAAGGGTTTTTTTTTTCTCCTTTTTCTTATTTCTCTTACCTAACTTTATTTCACTTCCTCTTAATGAGTAAAGTTTTAATTAGGAGTTTAGTGTGTTGCAATGCAGGCAAATAAATAACGATAAGGTTTCTTGCACATATAAGGCTTTTTAATAAAGGAAAGTAAAATCCGTTGCACCTTCGTTTCCAGATAAGTTTCATGGCACAAATAGCATATGGAAAAATAGATTTCGGTTTAGGTATTAAAAATCTTACAAACCACATGCAAAATACTAAGGTCAACGCTGCACTATGAGCTAATTTAGGTGCCTACATCCTTTCATCCGTCTCTATCTATCTAAGATGTAAAACTCGATAAAATCAATCGATCAACTTGGCTTGCAAGCTTACTTAAAAAAAATGACAGCAGATAACATTACAAATAAAGTAAGACAGAAGCTCCATTCGCTCCAGCTCGAATTTTCAATACGTATCACCGCTAGCATGTATGAGAGATTTGATTCCAAACTATAACGATGACAGGTTGACTACGTACGTCTATCATACAACATGTCAAATAGATACCTTATATATGATTTTTGAAAAATATTTTCCCAAATTCTTTAATCGAATAGAGCTTAAGCCACTTTGTAGTACGAGAGAAGTCGATTAGCATCAGACGTGACTTTTAGATGACAGTTTTTTTTTTTTTTTTGAAACCCACGATATCATTGTCGAAGACATCGAACGTATAAAGCTTAACACTACATTTTGGACGGGTTTCAAGCTCAAAACTTCTTCAATGGAAAATAAATCTCTCCCGATATTACATATTGATTTTCAAAATACATGTCTGCTCTTCTTTTGTGGAATAGGCCTACCTTGTTATTTCTGGACGTGATATATCAATTTTTATTGAAACCCGTAATTTTTTTGGGTAACCTTTGTGTAACGTCGCAATCGCAAAAGTAAAACTAGGAGGCTGATATTCGGTACAAACATTACCTGATCGATTAGGAATATGTGGTCGAAAAATGAGTATGATCACCCACTATGTAGAAAAAACTAAAACAAACCTCCGAAAACATCGGAAATTTTTTCAAATTTTCCTCTTTAATATGTTCATTCTAACACAAGCTGGACTGTTATTATTAATTGCGGATTAGTGAGCCCGTCGCAACAATTTCTGGACCATACGTAAAGCCGATCCTAATCTGGGTATCTGGATAACAGGTTTTCCAAAATACTTTCATAAGATCGAAAGTTATACACGAAAATACGAAAAAAATTGGAGAAATTGCTTAGATTATTTTATTTTTCCGAATTTTAAAAATACTTGGAATCACGGTTGTCAGGAAATGTTACTGGCCATTATTGACTATTCCAAGGGCTCTCATCAAATACGAAGGTATTGAACGCAGTCAAGAAAAGCGTTTTGTGCTAATGGAATGCTTGGTTGAGGAATACAGTTACTTTTCCTACATTTTTTTGGTTTCCTTCATCAAGTCGGATACTTCCAGAATTTGCTTCGTATTTTCGGAATTTCCACTAATATATCATTGAAAAAAAAACTTAAGATCCAACATAAAGCTTAAAAATAAAAAGTCCATAAATTTGAGCTATTAATAGAAGGGGAATGAAAAATAGTTTTTTAGTAATACGTCACCAGATTTCCCACACTGACTGTTTACGAACGCTGTGTTTTCCTGTTACTTTCGGAGCATAATGACAACGAATAGACACGAAGACACGAAGACACGAAGACTTAGTCACTTCACTCTTATCATATACTTACATTAACAAATATTACATATATAATTTTATATATTTGTCTTTCTTGTCTTCCATGCATTGTCTTGGTTCAAGTATAAAATACCATAATACAGGGGCTATACAAGTTTAATAGAAAAATTTACCAAAAGTATCTTAAAGTTTGTCAGAAAAGAGGTCTGTGTGAGTAATTATTTTGTTTTTCTTTCATCCTCAGGTTCTAGGAGCTTTGTAAGTATCAACAACATTAAGGCCAAGGTTGACTTTTTATCAAGCACAAATAAAACCCTTAGAGTGTGACAATAGGCTAGAAAAACATAAACGGTTTTGTTCTACGCATCACTATGGTGAGGCTTAACAATCGTCAATTTACAGGTGAAAGTGTATTTCGAATGTGCTCTTCAGTTTTCTTCGCTCAGCGCTCATTTAAAAAAAAAAAGAGGAGAAAAACTGTCGATAGTTTAAAGTAAGCTTTCTACGAAATCAATAAATTTTGCATTATTTTTACGCTCAACCTACTCTGAATGCGGTTCGCTGATTACATTGCGTTTTTTTCACTTACGTCGTACGTACGTTACTGCAAATAGAACATGAATCTTACCACACATAAGCTACAGTTCGCATTTTTGTACTTTGAAATGTGCACAAAGGTGCATATGCTCTGTTCCACGTTTATGTCTATTGCGAACAAATGTTGGAAACTTAAGTTGTTGCGGCATTATATGGTAAGTTGTGACATTATGGATTTTCTATGGAAGTGTAAGTTGTCCCTCGCCCATTGTTTCATTAACCTTGTAATGTATTCACGCAACCTGTTAAATTCACACAATTCGTACTAAATCCTCGCGCAAATTTCGCCAAGAAATGCTTCATTGCTAGAAAAAAACGGCAAGTAAGCGATGAACTCTCGCCATCCTCAACGCTCTAAGCTCTAATAGCAAATTTCTCTTTACCTTAGTTTCGTTACCACGAAAATCCTACGATGTATTTGAACTGAGGTGATTCATTCCTCTATCGAGGCGTTGACAAATCGTTTGAGTGAGTTTGTATTGGCATCTTCACAAGAGCTTTTGCACAATTTGCATCACGTTCGTTTGTTACTTCCTTGTACCAAAAGAAGTACGGCGAGCATGGCAATGGTCATGTTATAGTTTGACATGCATTGAGCCAATGGAGTCGGAAAATTGGTGTTTATGAATGACATTCTAAAGAGGGTATTGAAGGAAAATTCGAAAGAAAGTGCAGACAAACTTGGTATTTTGGACACATTCAAATTCTACCAAGATAACAAGTTCAAGCGTACGTGCCGCATAATTCAAGAATAACTCTTATATAACTGCTACAAAGTGATTCACCCCCTTCCCCAATCAAAATGTATGGGTTGGATAGGACCACTGTGTACGAAAACACTTAATCTTTTCCATCCAAGACCTGGAAAACAGACTATAAGAGGAATGGAGTAAGATCCCTGTTTCTACACAAAAAAAAACCATACAAAGTATGTGAAAACATTTAAATGACATTGTTAAGGACAAAGGACACTCCTCCAAATATTAATTTTGAACAATATGCTGCTTTTTTCTTCGCATCCTTCCTTATATGAAAAAACCAAATATTAATGACGCTGTGTTTTTGAAGTTGTTTTGAAGTTATTTAATTTTCTTGTCTACTCGAATAACGTTTTGTTGGTTTTTCTTTTCCTAATTTAATATGTATTTCCTAGTAGTACAAAATAGTAAAAAAAATTTTTATGTTTGGACAATGGACTAGGTTTACAAGCGTTTACCTTTAGTCGAGCGGAAAAACCGAATATTAATGAGAGTCAGTGTATATTTATGACCTTAAGTTTTTCACATTCCCCTACTTCAGTCCTTGCATTCTCACTAGATTATTTCTCACTTCCGCTATGCTCGCGAACATTATATTATTGCTTAAAAAAATGTACACGCGACCAACAGGAAATACTTCTGGTCACCTTCATATCCATGAAAGCACACACATTGCGTACATGTACGTATGCCAGTATTAGCAGCAAAAGATCCGGCAACATAAATATTGCCAATAACAAATGAATATTTAAAATCAGGGTACATAAGTAATTTGTTTTTATTTGACTTTACTTTAATTTTAATTTGTTTCCATGGATATGGTTTTAACTGTGCCGGGTTAACGTGTCTTAATAAAAAAGAAGAAGAAACCTTATGTCACCATTTCCAAAAGATTTTCTGTGAGAGCGAAAATGTTATATTACTTCTTAAATAACTATCCAAGTCCTCATTGTTGGCCGCCGCTGCAATGGGAGGAACTAGTTTTTTGTTGTTAAGTTACTCTTGCCGAAGGTGCAAGGTTGCGCACACTTTCTGGCTTTGCTACGGAGCCTATAATGATAACGACAAAGCCAATTAGGATTATCACAAGAATCCGAGCTGTGTGAGTTCTTGGTGATTCTGACCGATTTCTAAAATTTGGATAATTTCTTGAAAAATTTCTGGGAACATTTCTCGCCCTTTTCATCTCGTGTACTTCTAACGTTAATTTTGAGACTGTTTCACAAAATGCTGCTCGCGATTTCACGAAATGCTGCAATAGAGTAGTGTCTTGGCATTGCTGTGAGTTAATGGGCGCTATTTCATTTGAGGATAAAGCTTCTCAAATATCAACTAGCTCTTTTATATCCTTAATATTGGAATCAGCTAAGGCCACTGACAAATTCCTTTCTAATCGACTGCTTTTTAAGTACGTCTGTGCTTAATGTGGAATCAGCTGTTAAGCATTAATGACAATAGAACTACGAAGGTTTTCGATCAGCTATGCATAAGTCTGCCAAAACTTTATCCAACTTGGAGGCTTAGCTGAGAGCGTGTCTATCAATTAATGCTTTTTTAATTTCTCGTACTTATCATGGGTCGATGGTTCTTGTACGTAGTCAAACACGGACGTAATCACTTGCTGTGGTAACGCAGTTGAATGTGTTCATACTGCACTTAGTCGCATCTTGAGTAACGCGCTTGGACGCAAAGTAGCTTTCTGTTGGATAAACCAAGCTTCCGGGCAATTCGACCGAAACAACAGCAGCTTAATTGAGCTGACAAATATTTCCGCGCAGGTGCTGTTACTTATGAAGATGTTGTCTGTGTTCGTCATCTGCCAGAAGCAAATCAATGATAGTGTCTGTTTGTGAGCGTGCCGCTCTAGGTTATGTATGCGTCATCTTGAGAGAAGGAAGTTTACAGTTTAAAGCTAATAAAATTTGACAACGCTTTTTAATATTATACCAACAACATCTGTACACAGACTTATTTAAATTAAAAGAAAACTTTGGTTTTGTTTCTTTTTTATCAATCCACGTCCCGAAAGCTAAAGTAAAATGCGAATTTTAGACATTGAGAGCATGAAAATTAAAATTAAAACAATAAAACAAAATATTTGTTACTATTCTGTTTGAACTGTGTATCCTCTTATGTGCGATATATATACCGATGTATAACACTTAAAATAAAACAAAAAATTGTAAAAAACAAAAAAAAGGTAGACGTAAATACATGAAAATTTGAAAGTTAAAAAAAAGGTACAAGTTTTGAAATTCAACTTTTCTGTTTTTTGTTTTTAAATTTTCAATCATCTACTTTTGAATTTCAAAACAGAAAAAAAAGGAAACATTAGCTTGCTCTGTTTCTCCGCCTCTAATGCTTGTTGATGAATATTTTCGACTGGCTGACTGACTTATTTGTTAATTGAGATTTTGATATTCTCGCTAACGCTTGCTTGGCACTGAATATATTTTACCTTCTTTATGTTTCCTCCATTTGTAACTGCAATTATCGCTCGATGCTTTCATTAGATGTTGGCGTTAATATCGATAGACGATTTCTATAAGTAAACATTATAAAGAAATGGCAACTACCATTTGATAGTTTAGACCTTTCTCCAGTTAAATGAACAGCTTTCAATTTAATATTATTGATCTATTCAGCGAACGCCGAAGCTAATCATGGAACGTTGAAAATCGTACTTTCAACCTTGATTATTTTTGTTGTTTAATTTGAAGAAATCTGCTACCGAAATCCACCAAACACGTTTAGACGCTTACGGTGAATGATAAAAAACGGCCTGGAGGACCAAAAAAACTCAAAAACAATGAATTGCCAGACTTATTGGATAAAACCCCATCGTAAACTCTCAAAGAACTTTCGAGCAACTTAACAATTAATGATTCAATTATTTCCAGACGTTTACATGCGACGAGAGCGATCCAAAAGGAGCACAAATGGCTACCCCGCAAATTGACTGAAAATGCAATTTTGCCCACTTGTTGCCAGAGTTGTCCAGGATGCATTGCTGGTGCTGGAATGAAAAGTTGCCTTACCCCCGGCGCACTCACCAGACACGGGGCCTTCTGACTACCACTTGTTCAAATCGGTGCAGAATGGCTTAGCCGGCACGCGTTTTCGCAAAGTTGACGAAGTGCGAAAATGGGTAGATGATTGGATCGCTGTCAAGCCAATATAAGTTGTAAGCAACGATATCGCCACGTTACTAGAAATATAGTAAAATATTGTAGAAAATGACGGAAAATATTTTAATCAATTACACCTATTTTTCTCAATAAATGCCACCTTCAAGTGAAAAACGATCACACATTAACGCAAACACATAATAATTGTTCTTTTTTTTGGTATATCGTCAACTACAGAAACATAATAAATGGAACGCACATTAGATTGTCAGTAATTTACCGGCATCTTTCACGATATTGTCTTTCTCTTTTCTATGCAGTTTCACGCATACTTATATGAAATTTCGTTTCTCAACTTTTCTGTTTCCGTAAATGCGAACACTCACAAACTCTCTCGGAAGTTGGTTTTTTTTTTGTATTATTTGAAATTTTATCTCCACGAAATATATTCCGTATTTTATTTTGTTTTCCAATCAAGGTAAAAATCTGTTTCGTTTCTTTCGAAACTTTATCTCAGGTATGAAATTATCAAATTGGAAGATGTTTGACGACGAAATATATTCCGTATTTCATTTTGTTTTGCAATCAAGGTAAAAATCTGTTTCATTTCGTTCGAAGTTTTATTTCAGGTATTAAATTATCAAATTAGAAGATGTTTGACGACGAAATATGTTCCGTATTTCATTTTGTTTTGCAATCAAGATAAAAATCTGTTTCGTTTGCGTCTTTCGTGTTCGATTTTATCTTGTTAGATATATTTTGAAACTGCTTTCACTCATATCTTCATTCATTCAACGTTCACATTTATTTCCTTTTAAATGTCTCCATATGACAATTGCAAACTTTATTTTATTTAATAGATGTGAACGATTATTTTAATGTTTTCAACAATTAACATGACGTCTTTTATATTTTTAATCAAAACTTATTTTATTTTGTTTTAATTTTTTTTATGTTTGTTTTTAATTCGAATGTGAGCTTTTGCTAAAATCCGGATATATTTTTCACACAAAATGTCCGAAAAATTTTGACACATGATTTTCTTAAAGTTCAAAAAAAATGTCGGTTATATTTTTCTTACGTATGTTAAAAACTGAATATTTAGATAACGCTACTAAACCAGTTCGAAAATTTGTAAGAAAAAAACTCGGAACTTTAAATTACATTCCCTTTAGTTATGAGCGCACTATTTTCTGTTTTTGACGCTGCAACTTTTAGATAACTTCATTTTAAAAACATTTTTTTTTTTAAAATCAAATTTCAATTTGATTTTCTCGGGTCTTATTTCTGAACTAAACAAAATACAATATTTGCTTAAATAAGAAAACTATATATGTTTGCTACAATTATAATTTAGAAAATATTTAATTTAGAAAATGTATTGTTTGTACAATATAATAGCACCATAGTGATAATGATACCACACAATCGTTTGCTAAAATACGTGTAGACAAGACATGGTGCTTGCAATTCATAAAAATAAAGACGTAATTTTTTATTTTTATACAAAACTAATTTTGATATTTAGTTGTATTTTGTATGTGAGAAAACTAAGGTTACAGTTTACACAATTTTCGTTTCCGTTATCGATACTCCCCTCCCACCCCTCCCCCAATTAATTAACGGCTAATTGTGACCCATATGTTTATGCCTTTGATGGTTGACAGCTTAGGGGGCGTAGATTGCGATTTTGTGTTTTTTCTGGGTCCCAATCGGTTTGTCTGTTATTAGTCCTTCTAGGTTTGGTGCAAGAAGGACTGTTGAAAACCATAACATGGAGAACATCCCTCTCCACAGGGCAGACAATTTCGACAGTATCGATAAGAACGTAGCTTTTCGTAGCTTCTTTAATTACGAAGTTATTGGAGAACATCACAACGTTTTCACATAATTTTCAAATGCAGACAAGTGGACAAATTTTACTTAGATGTTTTCCTGCAAGAATAAAAATATTCTAAATGAGAATATTGTGGTAATGCATATAATCGTGAAAGACCTGAACGCATAGAATGAGACTATTATTGCTCGAGTAGCAAGTTTACGACAGCATAGTATATATGTATACATTTCTTAGACACCATTGTTCCATAGAATTAGTGAACTAAATTTGTATGTGTATAAACAATATAAGAAATAAATAAAAAACTATCGAAATCTCTGCTCATAACATCATAAATATGCAAAATTCACTTAAAGTCATCACAGGAAGCGATTTCTCCCGCAACCTTCACAAAATTCTTATTTCTGAATTCCGACAGTCACCGGGCTTCGTAGCCCTGTTGAAAAATGTTCTGGCCTTATAGTTAAGCTTCTGCAGTAGTCGACTCAACCAGGCATGTCCGGTTTGACGGACTTCTTGGTCTTTAAAAAATAGGGTTTTTAGTAAGCCTGCTATATGTTTGAACGAAGCGACTGCATTTCAATTTTAATTTTTCCACACTGTTAGAACAGTGCGAATACGTTTTCACATTTTCATAAAAAGAAAGGAACAATTCCCTGTTTGGGTTTTTTTGACTTCTGTAGGTTTGCAATAACTACATGGCAGCATGTATTGATGGTTCAATAAGGAGACCCTTTTGGATACATGACACCCCGTAATCGAAAGGTTTAGATTAATATCGGCTGGATTATATTAATAACATTATTTTGTGAATTAAAATAATAACATTATTTTCAAAAATATATTCACGAAGGTACTTATATCTTGAATTAGCGTTTGAACTGCCGCGCATTATGCGGTGGACTTTTGGTCCCGTCCACGGGATTTGCAATATTGGACCAGGACTAGGCGAGAAAATTATGTGGAGGCTACAGTTACGGGTCAGTTCATAGCATTGCGGCATATAACGCCAACAGATTCCCCAGTATGAACTCTAAAAGTAGGCAAAATGTTACGTTATACATGCTCATGAGCATGGCAGCTCTGAGCGCCGTTATCGATGGACAGGCCATTTATAGTGGGCTTCTGGATGACGATTACCTTCAGATCTTTATTTGTGTGTTTCCTGCGGATAACAGAAGAGGCGGTTTTAGTAATAACGGGGGTTCACATGGATGCCCCCGACATGTCCGCTATTTGCTCTTTTTCATACAGTCGTGTCCGTTAACCTTCCGGTGCTACTGGTTACTGTGCATGCTTGCTCCGCAAGTTCAGCGTTAGCTCGCATTTTTTTGGCCTAACCTAGGTACCGTTCCTCCCTAATCCAATCCCCAATCTGTGCTGAAAACATTGTTTGATTTTAAATTACCAAGTTATTAAGTGATTCCGCATACAAAAATCCGGAGAGGTAAACACATCATTTTCGCTGATGCAACTCTTGATTTTACCTTACAGTACAGGTGCGTTCATATGTTGTTTGTTTGAGTTACAAAATGTATATAAACATTTAAAATTTTTATTTGATGCATCCGTGAAGCCTCTTACTTCTTCTCTACAATATCCTTTTGATGACGTACGTCTTGGAGAATTTAAATTTCTCGTACATCTTTCACCTTTTCGCAAAATGTTGCCCACTGGCAGTGTGGCTCTAAAAGTAAAGAGGGTCAAGCAAAGCTGATAATACAGCCAAAACTACTTTTCCAATAGTTGATGTGCTACTCTCGAATTGTATCCACCATCCATATCGGAAATAAACATTAGTCGGAGCCTACAAAAATAAAAGAGTTTTTATTATTTGAAAATCATTTTCTCTTAACTTTGTCCTTTGTGTTGGTTCTCGTTGAAGCTTTGACAAACCGAAAACCATTTGATTAGGTGAAATCAACGTGCCTATAGTAGACTCTCTTCTGTAATAGATTGTTAGGCCATTCTGACTCAACCGGCCAAACACAGGCGAAGCACGTCAAGATTTGAAGCAATTGGATATGACCCATGCACGATAGCTTTAAGAACGTTTCTGCTCCTAACAGCATCACCTGTTGGTTAGGAAATTAACCGCATGAGCGGCCAATTCGGTATACATCAACATGTCTTGTAGCAATGTAGATTCACTTTTTATACCGATCAGCGAAAGATAAGGAAAAGCTTGCAACATCCAAAAGGAAATCAAGACTCCTCATAAAGTATATATATTTCGAATACTGAACCGATTTAAGCATGTCCGCCTGTCCATCTGTCTGTTTGTGTAATTTTTATGGTAAACCTTCTCCTGGTTGATAATGTAATTGAGCTAAATTGGTTAGAGAAGACGACCACAGTACACTACATTCTTAGAGCGCCTCGGCACTCAAAAGTAAAAAAAATGTGATTTTTGCTCGTTACTTATTAGCCGCAAGAGACACAACGATAAAAATTTGCATTTATATTCTATGGGTGACGCTGCAGCATTTGTAAAAAAATGGAAAAAATCGGCAACGCCTACTCAATATTCTAAATTATTTAAATATCATCCTTTCATCAAAACATTTGCAGCACCCAGAAGGAAGCTTCAGAGACCATAAACAATCTACTTATTGTTAATTAGTACCACGCTGTCTATTATCTGTTTCTTGAATGCTGTGATAAACGTCACCATGATCGCGAAAATAGAGATGTCTGCTTCAAATTTGACAAAAAATTGGAAAGCGTTGATGTCGCAAATGACACAACAGTACAATGCGAGGATCAGTCCTTTTACCGATGGAGCACATCCAGGCTTTCTGTACGCTATATAAAGTTCCGCTTTTGTTCTACAAGTACAGAAAAACTCAGCTACGCTCACGTAATATTACCGAATATGGACTTGTAGCCTTCGCATTTTTCTGGTACTTTTTAGGTTAGCTATAGTGGGTTATAAAAGATTCGGCCGTGGACTAATATAATTTTCTTAATTGTTAAATTTTGTTACGAAATTTTCTAGTCTACCGGCATTTGCGTAAGAAACCTTTACTTTTATTTTCAATAATTGATTATAAGACTTACATTAGATGCCGGATCTAATAGTGCACGAGCGGCAGTGTGTTTTACCACAATCAGTCCCCATCACCACGACCGTAGTTAAAAATAGTTCTGCGTCTTGTGCGGCAGTCATTAATACTGGACTAGCTGCTTGTCTCAGCAAGCAGGAAGTTGCCTACACACTTTGCTGTTACCTGTCTGTACCTATTGAAATGCCAATATTTTATGCAGTATATATGTACATTTACTAGCTGCACACCCTTTCAACAAACCTCCACCATCAAAGGTTTTTTTGCTTTCTATACCACGACTTAGCGATCATTATCGACCTTTGGAATCAGGTTCCGCAATAGTCGCTCTCAGCAACTAGAGACTTTTCATTTTAATATTGAAACTGCTAACGTAAACTGGCTATATTTCTGTGCTGCCTTTGATTAGTTACGATCTTTTCGTCCGTGGCATTCAATTTTAATTCACGTGTCTCTTCGATTTCCTATTGCCTAATCAGCACTGTTAAATATCCGCCGCAATCTAACAGTTTGCTGTAATCTGCAGCTTTTGCCCGCTTTATTAAGCCTTCTTCACTTATGTTTGCCATTATTAAATGGATAATTATCGCATGTGCTATACCTTTACAATCTCCTATTGATAACACAATATCTAAAAGTGTACTTACACAATATGCAACATTGCTTAAATGTTTCGCTAATGGTTCTCTTCATATTGCACACTATGACATTTCATGTTCGTCAATCATCAATGGTTATTTATCAAAGGGTTCCTTTAAAAACTACTACGCCTTAGGAGAGTTGACATCGGTCACATCAAAGTTTGCTACTAACGTTAGCACTTTCGAACATAGGTATTCCCTTAACAAAAGCTATTTGTCATGTGCATCCAACGAACTCTCTTAATAAATTAAATTATTAAACAGTGCAAAAAAAGGTGGAAAAACAGGTCCAAATTTAAATTTTAAGTCTGAACACCGACGTTGATTAAGTTTGCGCTGTTTTCCGAGAGTACTACAAGATCGTTTTGTGGTGTTATATATTTTGTTATATATATAGGTTAGTGGTGTTATTTCCGGAGACTCGCTGAGTACAGAATTACGGCTTGAGGCAATGATGTTGTAACATGTTCGATTGGGTGTTTACCGGAGTTACGTCGTAATAAAAAAAAACCAACATGTGGTAGTAGCAGTCACGATAGTGTGCAAGCAAAGCTTGAATCATGATTCGCGTCACATGACTGTTCCGTACTTTTCGAATTGGATTGATCTGTCACTTTAGCGAATTTGATACAGGAATATGGATACAGGAATACAGAGGATACGTATCTTTGCAGATTTAAGGATGCAGAGAGTATGTAAGCTAAAATTTTAACTACTTATATGTTCGTGGAAAGGCCCGAACTCATATGTTTAGGTCACATCCTACAATCACAAGCCCAAAATGTCATTTGCTAATAAATTGTCATTTGCTAACGGCTGTAACGCGCTGCTTTTCGTTACTGGCCCCAGAGTTTGTATTTCAAGCAAAACTGAAGATATCATAACAAGAGGATTCAGTATTTCTGCCTTCCCAAGAAATGCGAATAGAAAAAAACAGCTGATAGTTTTTATAATTCGTGGAACCTTTCCCATTGTAACGCTACAATAGATCGCAAATACGTATCTGTCCTTGGTCCCTGAAAGTATGAATCTCTTTTTTGTAATAGAAAGGATAAGTGCTTGTATTAACAAATAACTAAACGCTTGCTCCACTGTTTTCCCTATAGATTACTTTTCTGTGGCATTGTATGGAGTCTGCGATAAAAGTTATGCGTTTGCAGGTTTGGTTGTTGGATCTTACGCTTCCCAAAGTAAAGGGAGCGTTTGCAACTCATCCAAGACTCACATATAGTGATCATTTTTTAAGGGCAAGAATAGGATGTACTCTTGGGAAATTAGATGTAAGGGGGAGGATCTTAACAAAATCACTTTACTAAAAACACCGAATGCAATTGTATGACTCCTGTCGTTCTCCTCTTCATTTAAGCTACTTGCTAACTCCTCATATAAGCTAACATTTTAAGCTCTTTTAAAATATTATCCGAGAAGGGTATTATAAATTAACTTAACCCTACGTAAATAGATGCTTGGTTTTATTGATTATGAGTCCAGTAAACAAATCTGAACTTAATCGACGAACACTGATAGTAAATTCTGAAACTCTAACTAAATTCTTAAAAACTAAACACATTTATTTTCTATGGTCTCGTCATCTTTTGCTCGTGTGTAACTTACATGGTTGAACCAGACGTTTGAGTTAATTCCCTTCTTCATAATGGATTTTTTTTTTTTTTCGAGCGTCGTAATTCATTCTTTTCTTTTCATTTCGGAATTTTCATTTACAACGACAAGCAAAGCATCGGAAATTGCTATTTCCTTTTAATCAGAATGTGAAAATTAATTTTGCTCATATATTTTAGTTCCGTGGCAATATTTTTAAAGTAATATAAAATATAATAAAATTTTGTAGCACACACAATATACAAACCAATTACTGAAACCCTTTAAAAGTGAAAGAAATCATTTCTCAAAGAAAATACTTTTTTCTTCTTTTACAAAATCTGGTGCACGTGTATTTGATAGTTTTGTAAGATAACATGTTGAGTTCTTTTTTTCTTAATGATCAACCTATATTTTTGTATTTCCATATCCTTCTTCGAAGAAACAAACTTTTTTCGATGTGATTCGGATCCGCCTTACAGTTAGTAGGTCTTTAATGATGGCTTCGGATATTATATAGCCTTCTCATATACGATGGTGTTCAGTCCGTTTTTGAATGCTCTTCATGAATTACACCTGTTTGAAGTTTTCCACATTTTTAATGGAAATAATAAGGTTCTTGACTTAGTCGTTTGTTTTGATATTATTTGAATTTGCCTGATCTGAAGATATTAGCCACCTATAGCTGCTACTTTCGCTAAATGGATTATCAGATAATAATATGTGCTACCAAAAAGCTAAAAGTAATCGGCGTAGATGGTTCGCTGCTTTCTATTTTTTCAAGTACTCTGCTTCGGTTCCACCAAATTATTTTCATAGTTATATTGACTCCTTTGTCTAGTTTAGTAAGGATTGAAGCACCGTTCGTATTAGGCAAAGCAGGCTATTCACAAAGTGCAAGGGGAGTGATTCGCTTAGGGACAATACGATTCTATAATTCCACAGCACTACACTTCCATAAAAACAACTAATTACTCGAATTATATTAATGGGATGTGAACTTCTTTGTAATTCCAAAGAGTTTTTTGAATTCGTTAACTCCAAAAGCAACGTAGGAGGATTTCGTTCTATCATGAGCTTTGACAATTCTCAATGCTCAGATATCTGAGCCGTCTGAATTCTAACTCTTTTGAGGACTTTTTTAAAATGCTTTACCACTCATCAAGTATTGCGCCCGACAACTAACCTTATTTGATATTGACAAATTCCCCGTCCTCTTCCTTGTCCTATTTTTCCATCTGCATCGTTCTGTGCAGAGAGTGCTTTCTTAGCGTTGTCTACTTTAAAACTTTCCAAATTATCCTACATATATTTTATTGGTGAATGCATGAATAGTGCGCGTGTGTTAGTGTCTCCTCTCTTTTGATACAGCGAATGATGATAGGTTTCTGCAGTTTACTTATACACGTGGAGTTTAGCTGAGGGAATCTCAATGAATTTAAAGGAACGTAAAAGATTGTTATTTGCTTGGGTTAATGTATGCACGATAAAGACAGACTATCGACAATCATATCCTCGAAAATGTGTCAAGTTAAAAATGTTTAAATGTTGTTTTCGACTCAAAGCGCTAAGTTCGATATTCACACTGACGTTTCCATGAATAAACCCAGACCTCTTCTTTGTTTTAAGAAAAAATGATCTGAGGAATTTAACGACTACTTTTCCTTCCAAGATCTTGTATGGATCCTTATTTAGACCGGCTCTAGAATATTCGATTGAGATGTCATATTGAGTTTCTTGAGTCTGCTCAATATAACTTCCTTGCGTGGTTTGAGCCCGAATTCCGTCTTAGCTCTTACACCGTGCAAAAATAGACTGGCACTTATCGATATACCTACCCTTAAGAGAAGACATGAAGTCGTGACCGTAACGTTCTTGTTCAAAGTGGTAAATAGTGATTTTTGCTCGTCTGCTTTATTAGAACTTATAGACTTCAGAGTTCCTGACGGGTCTCAAACAAGTCTTTTCTTTTCAAGCTAGTACATTATCGCTTTAACTACGAGCTGTTCAATCCGTTCAGGATACTATCTAAAGTATTCATTATTATTAAAGTATTTTTCTGTCTCCTGCGTTAACTCGATTAAAAGCACAATATCCCTCAATTCTTCTGGTATTTTATAGAAACAAATGCATATGTGGTCATAAAAAATTTTAAAATCTCAGATGATTCATTAAGTAAAAGAAGGATTTCATACCACGCAATCTGTAACCTTGGTTAACATTCTCTTCCTAATCAGTTATGGAGATGCTATATTCACTAACAACGAACTATACGAAATCGAGTAAAATTATGCATCCATGTGTTGTGACATTAAAATGGAACCCATTATATGTTATGAGAATTGTATTTGGCCCAAAAAATATCTCTATAGTTGAATTTATGACTTAATTAAAGAGAAGTGAAATGAATGAAAGCGAACGATGGGTTTGTGTCGCCCATCTTCTTAGCTATACCTGCCTTCGGCCGCGAAAAATAGGTTATTTTTGTGGTTTTTGGTAGTCCACTTTTAATCCTTGCCAGAATTTATTTTGTAAATTCAATTCAATTTTATTAAAAGCATCGGCAATCGTGTCCTGTTTTCATTATTTTTCCATTCCATTTATTACTCCATAGATATAAAATATTCAATTTTTTTGTATCATGGCATATAAAAGATCCAGTAACGCTTTGAGCTTTGCTAAACTCAGTCTACTTCGTTCTTAACATTCGAAATGCCTTTGTCTCTATGCTGTTCTGCTCTATTACACAACTGCACTTGTTACTTTCTCGCTGATTATATTTCGTTTCGAATAAGGTATCAACACCACGTAATCGAATAAACACCACATAAGTGAATGTCGTAGTAATTGAAACACAACATCCAAGCCAAGAAGACAATCAAATTTTTCTTTCCAAATAACTTTCTATATTCCTACGTGAGATTCGCCCTTTTCTTCGGCGAGTCAGCAAAGCCGCATTCATCTTTTGTTGATTAAAATAAAATTGTTACAGATTTTCGCAATAAACTCAACATTTTCAAATCGTGCTGGATGGATGGACTTGTTTGCGATACCGAAATGTTTGTTACGTTACAAGTATTCGAAGCATTTTCAAGCAACAATTTAATTTGATTTTATCAAGAAAAGCCAAAAATAATTGTAAACAAAACTTCATCCGTTAACAAACCAGCGTATAAAACCGGCGTATAGTACGACAATCAAAGGTTTTCTAAAGAAGCTGTTAAATGATGAGAGTATTATCAGGCCACACACATAAACATAAAACCAAGTGCATCTATACTTTATTGTACAAATTCTATTTGTATAGTGAAAGTATGCTGCTTCTGCACCTCTAATTATGGATGATGCCATGGAATAGTTGGATCTTCAAAGATACATTGGAGGAAAAGTTAATGAGAAAATTACAGAAGGAACTCTACAATACCATCATCAACACTACTCTTCTATTAACCCTCAATTAATTCCACCATTTTCAAGAATTCGCCTTGGGCATACACTTGCAACACACCAATGGCTCTTGAAGAAGTCTCCCTCCCCAATCTGCAGTTGTGGACAAATGCTTACTATAAAGCACATTCTCTGCGACTGCCTTAACTTTTCCTTGGCTAGAAGTATTGCATTTGGAACGATTAACTCTTTGGACTTTCTAAAATCAGCTTCAGAACAGAATATTAATTCATTAAAACTACTAGGCTCAATATCTAATGTAATTTTATAATTTAGAGCCGATAGCCTGTGTTGCTAGTGCTCAAGGTCTTTTTTGTTTAGTCTAAGAATTTATTTCATTAGTGTAAAATTACAATAATAATAATAATAATAATAATAACAATATTTGTATAGTGAAGTAAATGTTTTGTTTCAGGTTTTTTCTTAGATAAATTTGTTCGAGTTAGATGTATACATACATATAACAACATAGAGATAATTATGACCGTATACAAAGATGCATTATGCTTTAAAATGCTTTAAAATTACACACACACATTGTGTGTGTGAAAGAGCATGTACCAATTCTCTATAGGAAGCAGCATAATTGAGAGAACAAATTAAAACATTAGTAAAATTTTATCTAGAATTAGTATTTTCGATCATTATATTGTAAGATATGTCCGCCTGTACGCTTGTTTATCAATTGTAGGTTAGAGTGCCGGATATTTCGCTTATTTTGTTTCCGAAGGCTGCGATTAAACGCAATTAAACAATATCGTTAGATCAAGTTTGAATGAAAGCATAACAATGAACACTAATGCGAAAGCAGGTCCACAATGGTAAAAATGCACAAACCACCTTTTGCGAGCATTCGGCTAAATATCAACCTATACTCGGATTCCCCGTAAAATTTGCTCTTATCGATTTACTGACAACATATGCGCTAATTAAAAAAATACAAACACAACGCATTTTAATAAACTTCATGGATGCATAAAGTGAACTTGATGCAAGCGTTACTGGCATACATTCGTGTATGTACGTTCACATATACCATAGTTACGCTACGACAAGGTGCGGTTAAAATTCTTTAGGGTATAATTTCAATTTCAACACTTTATTGCAAAACATTCACGTGGAAAGCCAACATCATCACCATTAACGGCAGCTCCGGTTATATAAGAAATGCGGTCGTTTGTTTGGAATATCAGCATAAACGTTAATATTATATCGTAGCACAAAACAATTATTACTCTTGATGCTGTTGCTTGCTTCAGTTCAGAGGGAAAGATGCATTTACTATACCTTTTATAGATGCTGTTTGCTACGGTTGCTTCTCAATGTTATTATTGTTGTTAATGTTATTTGTTTATAGGTGTGTACAACGTTTATTACATATTTTCTTACTTTCTCACTTAAACTTTTCTTACTGACTCATCATCATCATCAACTATTTTACTCCACTCTACTTACAGTCTCTTCATATGCTCTTTCAAGAAAATTTTATAAAACTTGATTCTTTTTTAGCCTGATTTTATTGTTGTCGGTTTCGAGTGAACAACTAAGTGAGAAACGTTTGGTAAACCGTAAACAAATATGTATACTATATATATGTATAATATATGTTTTTGTATATGTACATATATATAGGTACATATATTTGATGCAATTTACACTTTGAATGTTTTCACATTTCTTAAGCTTGAAATGCTATTTAATTGCTTGCTTTCGTTTTTCATCACACTTTGTCGAAATATCATCTGTGCATTCGCTTGTGCTTGTCCTTGTGCGCCATGCCGTCGTCGATGGAGACACGGTCATTCCACTGCGTATGCAAATAATGTCAAGCCATAGCCGTCAACTAATCACCACAAGGATGTCGTTGCTTTATTTTACATCTCCTAAAGTTACGCCTACGGGGCCTCAATGCACACCAAATATATTATAAATAAAAATATATTCAATAAAGAGGAAAACTCTTATCTTTAAAGGACGCCGCACGCTTTCAAATATCGATATAAACAGTTTCATGTTATTCGGCTTGTTAGGCTGTACATAAGAGCGGCCTCCGCAACCTTTGAAAATTGTTGTCGGAGAAGTTTAAGATTTTGGTTAAAAAAAAGACTGAAATATTTATTGGAATGACACTCCAACGAACGGTCAATTATTTTTGTAAATGATTTAGTTTATCACATAGATTTATTCGAATTAGAAGTGAATGGATGTAAACGTTTTACAAAGATTCTTTTTCCACCACGATATTCATTATTTATGCAGATTTCTCAAGAGCATTTGATAGAGAGAACATAAGTTTTTGATCTATATGCGTCGTCAATTGGACCTCCCTAAGAATTGTTTGTTGTGATTTCTCAATTATCTTAGTGGTCGAACACAAAGATTGTTATTTATCTCCACTTTTTCGCTGGATATCCTGGTTTCAACGGGTGTTCCTTACGTAAATCATTTGGGGCCTACGTTCGTTTCGGTGTCTGGTTTTTTAAAATTCTTATGTTTGCGCACGATTTGAAGATTTATACTTGTGCCAACTCCAGCTGATCTGATTTCTTATCTCTGAATAATTGGTGTTCTATCAACAGTAGGTCAGGTAACTTAAGCAAATGCAAAAAAAAGTCATTCTCTCGGGTGTCTGCACTGCATTCCTTTAAGAACTTGAGATTATTAGAGAGTCAAGTTCAGCCTTCACATTGACTTTTCCATTCACAAGGCTATGTCGGTTTTGGGATTTATGAAAAGATGGACTAAAGACTTCAATGGCCCGTGCATTTGCAAACGTCAGCCATGGGATCCTACTAGCATTTTTCCGCCATATGAAAATAACCTCAGTCTATTGTCTTGTTACGGTCACTGGTTTGGAGACGAGAAATAATCGGGATGATTTTTATGGTTACATTGATTCGGAACTCTTCTTACCTTGTAAATTTTGTCGGCCTCAATGAATCGATCTTCGCAACACTACACATATTGATGTTCACTCATTCCCGCACTAATTATCTTCTGTTTAGTCCGTTTATGTTGCACTGTAGGCTTTCTAACAGAAATTATTACCGCTTTGATCAGTTTACTGATTATATTAAGGCAATTAAAAAGAGACTTTTATTATAAGGCATGTAGTTACAAATTGAAAATTGTGTGATACTGTGTACAACTGTTTTTCTCATGCTGAGTAATGTAATTGCGGCTACTTAAATAATACGCGTTAAATACGCGTTAGAAGGTTAGAGTTAAATTATTTTCTTTTATTGGTATTATTATTATCACTATTATTATCACTATTATTATTGCTATCATTGTCACTATGAACATCAAAGGGGGCAAAGCTGATATTGAATGCTCTAACATTTACTTATGGAAATATTTCGTACGAAGAGTATTGCGTATTGTAGTTAAAAAATTACATTTTTGCTTAATAAACCACATTTTCTCTCGTGACATTTAAAATTTTGCTTATCAAAACTATCCGAATAAAACTTTTTCATTATTTTTTTGCCCGTTTAAGGGCAATCAGTCGCACTCAGGAAATTGGTCTTAAAAACTTTTTGACGACATTTGGAAATCGTCAGATGCTATTGACAGTGCGAGCAAGTTACTAAATAAAAATCGACCCAATATATAACATATCAATATCTTTACCAAATTTGAAACCGATGTGTCAATTTTTGCGACCACGACTATGTTCAGTACAGGCTGTTTGCAGAGAGAAGGAAGAACAGACAACCGGACATGTGTAAACCGATAGAGCGTTTGATGCTAATCAATGTAATATATTTAACTTTCCAGGGTCTCTAAGTATTCTTCGATACTCTATAATACCAGATGTGCGAGACCAAGTTTCTATGAAATCCTTTGCCACAGCTATAAGGAAGTTCCTGATCACTATAAAATTCTACATCGATTTGCACGCAAATTAGTCTTGGAAATGGTCCAAATCAGTCAATAAACATAATAGGAACGTCTGTTCTTCCTTAGTTTTTTGCTCGTCACTTGTAAGTTACAATATACAAAACGATGAAAATGTTCTCATATATTCCAGGGGTAATTCTGCAGTACATGTAGAAAAATATAAAAATATATATATGAGGTCCATGCAATATTAGAAAATATCCAAATTTCACTTTTTGTGCTTTCTTTTCTTTTTTCGAGAAGAAGATGAAGAGTGTAAAGGATTCGGCCGCGGTCGAATACAATCTTTTTATTAGTTAATTACGCTCACCCGCGATAACCCGTTACAATCCTGTGAAGAGTCTAAGAAAGTACAGATTGAGTTTTTAATGCAAAACTTATTCTCTTCTGAAATTTCATAAACGAAAAATATGTTCTGCTTTTAAAAATTGATTCGTAGCTTTTGCAATAACTGCCACTAAGAAATTTCGAAAGGCCGCAAATGACACTCGCAGTCACTAGCTTATAAAAAAACACATAGCAAATTAAAATCAGTTGACAAAGATTTTAATTTTAAATGAAAGTGGATAAATAAATACTTCATTATTATTATTATTATTATTATTATTATTGTAATTTTAGACTAATGAAATAAATTCTTAGACTAAACAAAAAAGACCTTGAGCACTAGCAACACAGGCTATCGGCTCTAATTTATAAAATTACATTAGATATTGAGCCTAGTAGTTTTAATGAATTAATGTTCTGTTCTGAAGCTGATTTTAGAAAGTCCAAAGGGTTAATCGTTTTAAATGCTAGTCTTCTAGCCAAGGAAAAGTTGGGGCAGTCGCAGAGAATGTGCTTTATAGTAAGTAAATACTTTTCTTATCTATTTGTTTTTATTTATATCCATCTGAAGTCATATCTTTGTTAAAGTCTTGATCCCCCCATCACTTATTAAGTTTTCTTTTGTTTGGACACAATAAATTGTTCCCGCCATAGTTTTTCTCAACTACTGCTTTTTAAGACAGATAAAAAAGCTTTTTAGCTTTTTTTAAATTTACATTGTACTACTTACTTGTCTAACACGAGACCGTGAGTATCGTTTACTGATGTGGCAAATATTAAAAATAAAAGTATAACGGAAACTATTGCCATTTTAAAGATATTATCTTAGCTTTTGTATACGTTGCTATTAATCAAGCTATAAAAAATATCCATAAAGCGCGTTAAGTATCCATTTAGTTTTTATTACTTAATTAAGCGCTTATGATAAGTGCAAAAGTTATACGCACACAGTGAAAAGTTGAGTCGGTGGGTCACCGTATATGTGGAAGAATTGCAAAATATTTTAATTATACCACACATTACTCTCTGTAAGTGCTCGCATGAATATAGAGGGGAATCATAGGGAAAAAAGTACACATTTTGCTAAAAAAGTACTCATACGTACTGCGGTAATGAAATGAGAAAAAAACAAAATTCAAAATTAATAAAAGTTTGCTCGAGCTGCTATCATATATCATATCAAATAAACACACACACATTGTCATTGATCCGAACATACAGTCATTGATCTCAAGAGTTTTCAAATCAGCGGTTATAAAATGTCTTAGGTTACCTTAAGAAAAATATCATAAATTTTATAATTACAAGTTACGTCGTTTTCCTGCAGATTTGTGAGTGAGTTTACGAAATAAATTCTTATAAGGAAAAAATTATTTTGATTTAAATTATGTATGTGGATTGTTTGTACATGTGAACGCGTAGTCAGTCATGTGCATCTGTCATGAGCACAGATGATGGCATATCAGTGACAGTGTATACTTTGTACCTGCAATAACAAGGTAAGGCGTTTATATCACGTTTAATTAAAAGACAAATACATAGTTAAGTACGACAGTAAATGTACATAACACTAAATAGTTTTATTTCATTTTTTTTATTCATCTCGGTCTCACTTATGGGAATGAGTTCGCGAACTAAAGACACATTGCTAGGAATTGAAATTTTTGTATCACAACGCGCATCATCTTTCTCCAAATTCGAATGGAACGTAAATAATGCCACATTATTAAAAAAACTAAGAGCGAATTTCTCTTCACTAATCTGAAAATCTTCTCTTTTACTCTTCCTTTTTGCTCTTTTGCTGGCTCTTATTAAAAAGCTTCTAAGCATATATTAATTCATACCTCTCTTTATTTCTCACATACACTCTCTTTTCCTCTCCCTCTCTCTTTCTCTCTCTCTCTCTCTGTCTGCTCTCTTTCTCTTTTCGCATCTACTCTCTTCAAAAGCAATTGAAACTCTACATTCCTAACGTCCCAAGCAGACTTTTGAATTTTTTTTTATTTTACCATTGGGTCGCATTAGGCCTTTTCTTTTTTTTCGCTTGTGCATATTTCGGTCCTTATTAGTGCCACAAAGAATTAAAGCAGTGAAATATGTTTCCACGTATACGAGAGTATTGAAAGTTATTAACCTCTGAATTGAACGACCTTTTGTAATGTGTCAATTTTAAGAATTTGCTTCCTTAAGCGGTCACGTTTCAATTTGATTATTTAAGCGGTATGATTAAATTGTTTCAATAATAAAATAAATTGTTTCGCCGTTGACATTAGGCGTAAAAATGCTCAAACACAGAAATTAAACGGCTTAAGCTGACTCAATTCAATTATTTATTTACTTAGCCATGGAATTCAGCTAAAATAAATTAACAGACGAATTCAATTGACTCTTAGAACTAAATCTTATCATAATTATTATTAAAAAGTAGTATAAAGTATATAAACAGATGTAAAAAAAGAGAAAAATACACAAACAATTAGATAATAATTCAGGGATAAATAAATGAAAAAGAGCATATACACAGCTAGCATAGAGGCACATCCACAATAAGCGAACAAGTGAACCCCTAAACCATTGCAAACATGCAGAAGCTTGGCAACCGATAACAGTAAACAATGCCAGTTTAAATACGACATAGGCAAATCGCACGTATTAAGAATAATTGTTTTAATAGAATTTAAAGAGTCCGATATTGAGATTAACTGATAGACATCATCAAAATTACTGCTGAATCAACGCTGAACGGATTAAACAACTCATAATTATTGACATTGGCTAAGCTTAATGAAAATAAAGTGCTTGATTTCAAGGACAGGTCAAAGAAAGGGTCTTTGAAATAACACCACATAACTCATCACAGCATGATTTAAGTATACATGACGGAATGCCATCGGGGCCAGGCGCACATTAATATTTTTGAGACCTGAAATCATCGAAAACGTCGTTTTCTGAAATGACCTTAGTTAGGAATCGAAACCAAGTCAGTGATCACGTACGGATAGTTAACAACTCAATCCGAATCAGCAATTAAAATATTTCGTCGGAAGTATTCAGCAAAGATATTTGGGAGGTTCCAATATCGCCGGAGGACTCGGAGTCATTGAAAGAAACATTTCCCGCCATTTCTGGGAAATTGGCAGAGCAAAGATCTAGCACTCTGCTATTACCGAAGGAAATTCCGATGAAATAGTTAATTGAAAAACACAATATCTCTGTCAGATATTGAATTGAGACCCATGCAGCCAAAATTATCACTATAACGCAAAGTGACTTGTGGCCAATTGGAGTGCCCCAACGCTATGACTATATCATCAGATTTAGACTTTTCAGCCACGTCATAAAGGAAGGCAGCGTGTTTCTTATAAATAGAAATATTCGCATTTGGGGAAATGTAGGAGCAAGTTATACAAGTTATATAAGTGTTTACTGCCAATTTTCGTCAGGAGGAGTAGGAAATTCGAACAAATAGATGAAAGAATTGTGGAAAAGTTCCAAGGAGTGTAAAAGAACCTTTAATCCGGTTTTAGTGAAAGCCAAACATGAAAATCCCGAATTTAAGAAGTTTGAGTTTAGACCCCTAACATTTTCGCAGAAGAAAGTGACTGGGCCTGAAAAACCATTTAGTTTTTTGAGGGTGGGAGAATTGTCGAATTAGTATTACGGGGACGATCCTAAGGAACGAATTGCTTAAATAACGATCCAACTGGCCGCAATGATTTATTTAACAAAATTTTTATATTTTCAATCGGAACTAACACTATAAAAGACGAAATAGCTCTACGTTGAGGTGGGACCAATTTGAAAATGTTTACACGCTTAAAATTGACGGATGGGACTTTTGTGGCCAGATAACTTTTTATGCTATCCTCAGGGAGGTCTGGGGGTACTGCCGTCGAGCAGATGTCGCTCTTATTAGGACCAATACGATTCACAGGTAGAGAATTTTAAGTTGGGGGGAAAATAGAGAGAGTGACTACACTTGCTTGTACAGCTCGTGCGACTTTCCCAATATGATGACCAGCAGACAAACCCGAACAGCTAGGGCAGAGGCGGATTTAGTCTTTTTATTAATGTTGTTTGGAGATTTGAACAGAGTACCTTGAAGTGGCACCCCTGGAAGGTTATATCATTGCCACTTCACCCCGTCCTAATTGTAACTTTTGTATCACCAGATGAGTCAACGACTGAGGAAACGCCCACGTTCTTTTTAGGCAAGGATGGAATACTCAAACAATACGGAGGTGAACCGCTGCACGCTACACTCCAAGTTGGGCTTTTATAGGCTGTGGAAGAAGATGAGTGCTCTAGATAAAGTAGAAGAAAGTAATGAATTCTTTGCTTAGTTCGGAAAACCCATTACTTGTGTCCGTGAACAGCTGCCTGCATACTTCGCATAAAAAAATCGTTCGGAAATAGATAATGAATCGCTTTTGTTCGACATGATGTAAAAAAACGCCACATGTGAAAACTAACAGACAAAATAGAGTTTATGAAAAAATAAAAAAGGTGTCATCTATTCAAAAATGATCTCTTAAAACAGACGAAGGCTTCACACTATTAAAAACACAGTAAACAACGAGAAAAACTCTAAGCGCCGCAATCCAACGCAGATGTTTGGAAGCAATAAAAAAGAAATTGGAGAATTTCGACATACAAAGTAAAAAATATCACCGCAACATGCGGGCAGAGTTGCCAAAGTTGAATTTTGAATGGCGTATTACCGTCTCTATCAGTGTGTATGTATAGAACATGTGTAATGCCACATGTGCCATTCCAGTAGTGGGTTATAATAATGAGATGGCTGTGTGCATTAATTGTATCACTATCTTTCCATCATTAAGAAGTACGCAGGTTTTAGACAACGTAATGCTAAGCAGGAGTAGACAAAAAGTCAATCAGCCATTATTCTCTTATTTGGTTGCGTACCCGTCCACCTGTCTTTTTAACTTCTTTTCCTTTTCTGTTAATTTTGAGTCTTTTCGATCTGCTCACTGACCCCTCTATATATCTGTTCACCAATTCTTCCATGCAAGCGTTAATTCATCTGTTCCACCACTTCTCAATCCACCGGACCTTCTGCGGCTATTCATCAAACCAACTATTTGTCCACTTTTATACCCTTTTCTGAATCTAATCGTCAATTTTTCGATCTACATGCTCGTAATCCAATATGTGCTCCTCTCCACTACTCCCGCAAATCGTTACGACGCCTCTCTACATAATTGTCTACATATCCCCCTTTTGGCTTGCCTATCACACGATCTATCAATTTTTATCCATTTACCGTTTTGTACTTTCGATTCGACTAATGAAAAGGCCATTTAAAAAAACATGCTTTCATAAGCTTCACGTGTTGCGAAATTTGGAGGATGAAATACAAAGGTAAATATTGGTCTTAAGACTTAAGTGCTAAGTTTGGATATATTATATATATTATTGGCTCAAAAACATACCCATTGCCACTTCACATTTCGACGGCAGTGTTATATTAAATTTCACAACAGAGATTTAATTTAATCCGTTGTAAGATCCCTCATAAATCAAACTTAAACGAACGCATTCAAATTTGATTACGACAATGAACGAAACTTCTTTTCTTATTTTACTGTTTTTTGAGGTTTGTTATGAGACTTGCTTTTTCTCCATATTTTTAACTATTTACTGTTAAGACAAGTACGATTTAATATTATATTCCACTCTCTCTCTCTCTCTCTCTCATTAAAACTTTTTCCAAAAACCTCCTAAAAAATGTCGGAATCTCATCTCTCTCGACGACAAAAAAAAAAATTCGTCCACAGCCGACTATAGTTGAGTACGCTTTCATTTGTACGCGTGATTTCTATGTAACACAATTTACATATAAATTAACGAAATGAACAGCATAAAAGATTAAGAGGAAAAATGGTTTTCCACGCCCAAATTACAAACTCCCTTCACGTAAGCCCACGCAATACAAAATTAATTGTCGTTCATGAACGCGCTCGTTCATGGATATATCAATATAAATTAAACTGGTGTTGTTGTTAATATTTTCTTTAATCAAATCGCTTCTAGGTTAAGCTCATGATTGGTTTAATGTGTTGGGCATAATGAGTTAATCAACATCATTATATAATATTTTATAAATACATTTAATTTATGTTCATTAAGGTTTAAAGTTAAGGGGCATTTTTCATTTTATCTTCACAATTTACATGTTACAATGACAGTTCATTAATTTGATCATATCGTTCGTAACATGGCATTCACATTAAATTTGATCTAAAAAACTATGGCTCCATGTTAACAGGCAGTACGTTTACTACATGTAGATAGCTCCAATAAACATTTGATCGTTCTTTCGAATTACGGCAACTTATCGAATGAAAATTGAAATTTTCATTTTGGCAGACGAGCGAAAGGACGGACGAATGGGCCAACAGAAAGAATAGACAAATCAACGAAGCAATGGATGGAAAGTTGAACAAAGGACCTAGAAAAGGCGATTGTAAGCGCAAACAGAAGGGTGGAAGGAGCAGGAGAAACAAAACTTTTGGGTGATTGAACATATGCTTTCAAGAGTCAATTAAAGCAGAAATAGTCGGCCGGTCCGAGAGACCGTAACAATGGAGGGAGGGACATTTGCAGGAATAATCGGATGAACAGGCGGGCGAGCGCTTGCAATTATCAGGAAAATTCTTCGCACAAATTTTTCAAATATTTTCATAAGAATTCGCAATAAAGAATTTCTTATTAATTAGCAAGACAACTGGAAGAATACCGTTGGGTTATAGCACACCTACCCAGTTACGACTACTGTTCGCGTAATACATTTGCCACACAAAACTAATAAGCAATGCAACGCCGTGCAAAGTTTATTGAACAAATATGCATATATTGCTAAGATATTCTTTCAAGTCAGAAAGAAAAAAGAATTTATTCGCCATTAAACGATTTGCTAGCAAAATATAAAAGCCACATTCATACCTCTCGATATTTATTGGCAACTTGCCATCAACAAGAATAACAATACAAAAGACATAAACCAGTGTAAATGGAAATTTCATATTTCCCCTGCGCCAACCTATGGTATGTTGCTGTCGTTACAACAGTTTCACCCATAAATTCTCTGCAATTGTTGTGAATATGCTTTGAAATGACGCATCGGATATCAGTTGAAGGATATTGAAAGTTTTTACATAAAATTTGCTTTTTCCCATTGTCACACATATACTTGATTTTCGAACATAAAAGCCATTCCAAATTATCCTTAAGATATATATTTTATTTCGTTTAGAAACTAAACTTCAACTTCAACTAATTAATAGTAATAACATCAACGCTATTAGGAGGAAAATAAAGAAAAAAGTGAACTCCTTAAATATACTTAGATGACTTGTCGGACTGTCTAAACTATGCTCTCCAGCATAAATTTATACAAGTAAGTTATCACTTTGATAACTTGCTTATTAAAAAGTTATTGCCCGTACACCCCAATATATCATCATCAGATATTATATAATAAACTTTGTTAACTATCTATTCATCCGTCCATCTCTTGGCGAAATCTTGCAAACTGCAAACGCCAGACCTGGATTTTCAGGTAGGTACGTTGTTAGAAAAAAACGTCTAGAGAATAAATGTTTGAAAATATATTTAATAAAAACAAAGTCGGGGTGGATTACATATTCTTTACTGGAAATAACGTCACACTCATACAAATCCTCGCTTGCACGTGACGTAAATAATCGAATAGTTTTTTAATTGTGTTAAGTTGATTGAAACCGTTTTAAAAAAAATGCAACTTCATAGATTTTTAACCATGCAAAAAATTTTGAAACCCAGATTTCAAAAATGCCAGGGATAGTCCGAGCAGTGTTTATAAATTTCTTTCGAAAAGCGAATAAACTTTTTGCGGTCAGTTTCACTAATCCCCCTTAGAGATTTCAAAAGAAAACAAAGCAGCGATATTTTCTGCGAGAAGACGGGAGAAATTCAAGGGCAAACCGATGTCTTGATAATGGAGCACGTAATTTATTTATTTATTTATTTATTCCACTTATACAGAAACTCGACCAAAACAAATGACAGTCGACTTCAAATGATTCTTAAAGTAAATCTTAAATTATTTGTTATTAAAACTTAGTATAAGTACAATAAAACAAATAAAAAGGAAAGGAAAAGAAAAAACACGACCGGTACAGGACCAAGTTGCAAATGAACCCCTAAGCCATCGCAAACATGCATAAGCTTGGCAACCGATAATAGTTAACAACAATTAATTTTCGAATCGTAGTGGCTTTTTAGGGTTAAGAGCTAGTTTAAGTACGACATTGGCAAATCTCGTGTATTAAGTAATGTTGCTTTAATGGACTTTAAAATGTCCGATTATGAAAAAAGGTGATAGACGTCATTTAGGTTCTTGCAAACAACTCTGAGCGGGTTAAACAGCTCACAATTATATTTACAATGTCTAACCTTAAGCAAGGAGAAGCGGTTAGGAACATTAAAACTTATTTATAATAGTGTGAAATTGCGAAAGTCGATAGGAGACGGTGAGTGGAACGCAATAGCGTTCCAAACGCTTTTTCTGCTTGGTACATTGGGCTATTTCCCGTCCCCTTCTTATCTGTATAAAAAGCGATTTTTGGGCAAGCGAAGCTTGGCAAGTCATTCACGGCTTAAGCAGTCTTTACACGCTCTGGTGATGACGTCTATCGACTAATATTGTTGTAGACAAATTATTTTTCATAGGCAGCAGTCAATTGCTTTAAAAACGGTTCCCATTATTACCCTATCCCCCCAAACTCTCACAAAGGAAATTTTGTGGCCAAGCTTATGCGCAATTTCTCCCTTACTTCAACTTTTCTTATTGTCTCCCGAGTTCAAAATACAAGTCAGCTTTGTTCGCATCACAAAACCCAACAAATACAAAAAGTGTTAGCATGTGTTCTGATCATCGACCTCTATTGATGAAAATGACAAAGTAATGCGAAGTATCAACGGTTACGTTCGATGATTTCGACCTTTATCTACAGAAAATAGCAGTTTTCCATTTAGTATTATTGGGTGTGGATACTCAGTGCGTATTGTTGCAAACAAGACCAGCAATAGTTTTTAACAAACGCAAAATCTTGCATGACAACTCTCAGCCACACATTACAAGAGGTGTAAAGGACAAACCGTTGCAGCTCTAACCAGAAGTTCGGCCGCACCCAACGTACTCGCCAGACATGGCGCTTTCTGATTATCACTTGTACAGATTGATGTAATATGGCTTGTCTGCCACGCGGTTTTGATATGCTGAACAATTGCGAGAGTAGGTCGATGACTGCATCGCTGTCAAACTAATGTCGTTTTTTCGACACGATATCGCCACGTTGTCACAAAGATGAAAACACTTGTAGAAAATGATAGAAAATATTTTGATTAATTTGTATCGCACTAATTTCTCTCGTTATATAGATTTTTCAAGTGAAAAAACAATCAAAATACATGCAAGCACATAATATTTTCCAAATTATCGTTCCAGATTTCAGCTTTCCCTTCCTAAAAGAATCAAAGTTTACCAAACTGCAGAACAGAGAACATCCGCCAAATATACTATAATTTATTTGAAATGTGGCTTCATGCCACAGATAAGAGAATGTTGCGATTTTCACCTCCTTCTACTTATCATTAAGTAGCTATGGTATCCGAGATTCGCCTCAAGGTGAATACAGTTGTTTAACTCGCTTTCTTTTCCACTTTTACATAATTATTTTAACAACTCGAAAAATGCATTCAAGTGTGGTTTTCCAAACAAATTGCGTTATGAATAAAAGTTATGCATAAAGGTAGAAGGAAAAAACAGTTTTTAAATAAGAATTCTTCAAGTGCTAGGATGCTGAAATATTCTATTCAACAAAATTGAATGCAGGGTTACTTTGGTCCGTCCGTCGACAAATGAACTTGAAATGCTTGCTGTGACAACAGCACTACTAAGTAGGGGAAAAGGGGAAATGGTATTCAGCTTAAACCAAAGTGTATGTAGAGATAATTTTTTAAAGTCAATATGAATCTACAAATGTAGATAAAAAGCAGACAGTTACGGTAGCTATAACCTCAATGTATTTACGGCATTTGCAATTGTAGCCGTACCAACTGTGATTCGGTTTCACTCATTTGTCGGAATATGTGTTGTTTTTCTATGCAAATTTTTGTCAATGCTTTTTCAAGTTAAACCGAAGAATAGACAGGCGGACGATGTTAGGGCATATCAAACAACTTTATATGTTCTCCAAAGGGTATTTCAATATCAAACACAAATGAAAAACAAAAAAAAAAAACAAAACGAAACATTCTTTCGTTTTTTTTTTACACAAAACAGTACGGGAAAATAAACAGAAGTGAAGACAAGTTTTAACAAGTTGTCTTCAGAATTATTATTACCATTATTATCATTAAACAAAAGTGAATAGAAAAGGGAAAAGTTGAAAAAAAAAAAAAAAAAAACTAAGAACTGAAGGGAAAAAGGAGAAGGAAGCACAATGTTTACAAAAAACAATAAAAGTGTTTCTCTAAGAAAACGCATCTGCTTGGCTGTCACTCACCAATATTAATACATCAATGTGCTCAGATATAAATTCTTTCCCCTCTCCAATCACAACTGTTCGCAACGGGTTTTGTAACCAACGACTTTCTGTGTTTTCTAAGTAGAAAAGTTTTCCTTCTTCTTTTATATATTTATTGTATATGTATTTTCTTTTACTTCAATTTTATAAGAAAAAAACTTTTGATCGACTAAACTTTATGTTGTCAATATTATTTTGCTAAATATTTCTTTTAAGTAGCCTTGCCTTATGCTTGCCGGATGCATAACGATTGGTTTATCTTAGCTACACTCCGAATCGAAGTATAATTGCAAGAGAGGGTCTTCCAGAAGTTTACAATTGACTGTTACATTTAAACGCCCTAATCGAGCACATCTCAGTTTAGAAAATTGTTTGCTTAAAGTTTATAATTGCTGGCTTTATACAACAATAATTTGAAACATTTTTCGGAATCTTCATATAGCGTAAGTGCAAGTGTAGATGGCTCTAATTACAAAAACTGTAAGACCGCACATATGAGGGATGAGGCATGAATAGCATTCTAAACTTTTCATTTCTAGAACAGATTTGAACAGATTTCTTCGAATTCGGGTTTTAGTCAAGAGTAGACGCTTTACCTGCACTCACAAAAACTCATTACATTAGATGACCCTAATAGCACCAATCATTTTTATTGTCGACATGTTTTTTTTTAGTGAAAAAAGCCTAAGTCATTGAGCATTCGCGTCATTAAATTGTGAATAAATGTAAGTTTCGGTAAAAAGGTACGGTTAGTGGCACGATATTGAAGCCATGCTTGGAGAACATTATAGCGACTTGTGCTTGTCACGGATTATTTTTTAGTAGGAAAAGTTTCTATATAACCCATGTTCACATGACAAATAAATTTTAGTGAAGAACCCGCTCGCTTGATTTACTTCTGATGCTTGTGATCTCCGACCAAAGTCACACTTCATAGTTGCAACCCATTTTATGTATTACAGAGAGATCGCCCGCAATGCTAAACGACGATCACAGCACACGTACGTTTTCGCTCAATAATTTTCTTTTTTCATTCCTTTACTGTTCACCTTATCCTGTCTAACGTACGTATAAGGTTTAAAAATCTAGAATTCCGTTGAAATCCGTAACTCTGATTCGTGTTATGTAACTTAAAAAGCATATTTAAAATATCACGATATAAGTTTATATAGAAAAGTTTTAGGTTTGTGTGAAAACTAAAGGAAGATAAATGAGTCAAACGAAGATGAGCTTGAGTGCATGGGCTTAATAAGTAAATTTATTATACCAACATGATTGTACAAGAAACGATAAACAATGTTTGTAAGTGCAATGAAAGGAAATTTGGACATAGTCCTCTTTTCCGAGGTGCAAAACTGAACACTGAACGAAAGATCATCTTGAACTTTTGGATAAGGCTGGACGCATAAGGAAGCTCAATGTTCAAGTACTATATACACTAACGGCGAACTTCCAACTACGGGTAGCTACTCAAACCGAACGAAATGGAGATGTGTGGGGTAACGAAAGATGAAAAATGAATCACTTACGACAACAGTATGAGGAAAGTTTGCAAACTAAGTGGAAAGTAGGCAAACGTAAGCAATTTCAATGACCGATTTCACATCAGTTGACGTGATACTTCTCGTTTGTTTCCAATGAACGGGAATCGTGCATAATGGGCTCATGTCAACTACTGCGAAGACCAAAGTCACAAACTTATTTTGCCCCCACACTTAGCTGTAAGGCTGTTTTCGTTTTTTTTCTTTTTATTTCATTTCGTCGAATGTAAATTTTGTAAAAGGAGGAGCTATCGCACTCAAAGCCATAATACGTTGTTTGATTGATAGAATGACAAAGGCTTAGAGAGAATAACGACTGCCATTTCCTATTCTTCTCGATCCAGGCGCCAATATGAAAACAACGTAATGTATCGATCCAAGCAAAAATAACAATCAATACAAACCTTGGGTATAGAAAGATTGATGAGAGCGACAGTACACAACGACGTCAAGACTGGTCTCATGTGTTCAAGAATGGTAACGAGACGCGGTAGTTTTAGTTTACGAACA
>CCAG010007235.1:0-11581 GCA_001077435.1 Glossina morsitans morsitans | reverse complement strand
GTCAAGACTGGCACCTGAAACATCGGTGGATAACATAAAAAGCTATCTTGGGGCGAAAGTTCCACTAGTCAACTTAAAGCGCGTTAGCATTTTCAAAATCCTTGTCAATCTAGAGCAATCTCTTCTTTCAAAATACTAGTTCCGACTGAAAACAGTTAAATAAATCACTGAGTCCAGTAGCATCCTTAATTAAGGAATTTAATCCTCGAGATCGACCCCGTAATACAAAAGCAGTAGTCCTGTCGCCTTCAAAAAACTAAATGTTTCTTCAGACTCATTATCTCTCACTTATCAAAATGTTAGGGGCCTAAATTCAAAAATTCGTTCTACTTTCCTAAATTCAGTAAGCACTGAGCTTTTCTGTTTGGCCTTCACTGAAACCTGGTTAAAAGCTGATCTACATTCGTCGGAATTTTTCCATAATTCTTTCCAGATTTCAGAAATGATCAATTGAATCGCGGTGGCGGTGTTTTAATTGCCATATCTGCGTCAGTCCGGTCCCATTCAATAGAATTTCCCTCTTCTCCTGACGTTGAATTTATCGCCATTCGAGCGAACATGCCTAATAAACAGCTATTTATAACCTGCTCCTATATTCCCCCAAATTCTGATATCTCCATATAAGAAACAGGCTGCCCTCATTTGTGGAGTGGCCAGGCCACTGATTTGGTCGTTACGTTGGGAGACTTCAACTTGCCTCAAGTCACTTGGTGTAACAGTGATAATTCTGGCTGTTTGATTTCTACTTCAACATCAGATAGAGCTGTTGTGTTCTTTAACGAATTACGATCATAATTTAGTTCAATACAACCGCACCCCTAATTGTAATGGTAGACTGCTTGATCTCTGCTTTGCCAATTTGAGATTAGTGTTAATTGTTGTCTACCTTTTACTTTGCCTGAGGATCCTTATCATCCTGCAATGTGCATTTCCTTTTATAACAAGTGTGATGGTTCGTTGAACTGCTCTAATGTTCCAAATTCAACTCTTTCAAATAAATATTATAATTTTCATAAAATCAATATGTCAATGCTAAAATCACGTTCACATATTAAGCTTGATTTCTCAGTTGGAAGTATTGAAAGCTTATTGTCATCGTTCTACAATATATTAAATCTAGTTATTGCTGCATCTGTTCCGATCAAGCAGTGCCGACCTCGAAGCAGGTGTCCCCCGTGGTTCAATAAGACAATTAAATATTGCAAGAATAGAAAAAACACGCTATTCAAAAAATATTAGTAAAGTGGCTCCGCTGTCGACTATTTCGCTTATTCGGTAGCAAGGCATAGATTTAACTGCCTTAACCACCATTATTATTGCAGATAACTTCAGTTCATTAAATCCTCTCTGTTTGCTAATCCTAAATACTTTTTTAAATTTGTTAATTAAAAAAAAAAAAAAAATATCCACACTTCCCTCGCAAGTTTCTTTTAATGGCTCTGGTTCCTCGGACGCTTTTGAAATCTCAAATCTGTTTGCTGAGTACTTCCGGCGAAACTTTTCGACTGCTAATTTCGATTTATCAGCGAACTACCCATATCCTATAACTAACTTGGTTTCAATACCTAATTTGATTATTTCTAAAGATGACGTTTTTAAAGAGCAGAACTCTTTAAAATACAGTTGTGCGCCTGGACCTGATGCAATTCCATCATGTGTACTTAAATCTTGGGCTGTCGAGCTATGTGGTCTTATCTCAACGATTTTTAATCTCTGAACTTAGGTGTTTTCCCTTTGTGTTGGAAGAGTAGTTTTCTTATTCCTATTCACAAAACTAAGAGTACACAACTTGTCGAGAACTATAGAGGCATCGCCAAGTTGTGTGTCTTGCCTAAACTGCTCGAGCGAATTGTGACTCAGCATATTGCCTTTGCCGTCGAATCGTATCTTTCTCCATTCCAACATGAGGAAGAAAAGGAAGATCTACGGTCACCAATCTGTTAGAGTTTACTTGTCATGTTTTCAAGGCTTTCTCTAGTGGCTCTCGCACTGATGTCATATGCACTGATTTTACCAGAGCGTTCGATTTTGGTTAACCATAAATCACTTATCTTTACACTCCAAGCCTCTGGCTTCCCTTCCCATTTAGTGAAATAGATAAGCTCTTATCTGCACAATAGATCCTTCGGAGTTTTTTTTAACTTCACCACCTCCTATAATTTCCCCGTTACGTCAGGCATATCACAAGGGAGCCACTTAGGACCCATTTCATTTAATCTATACATTAATGATTTGTCTTCGGTGATTAAATGCAGCCAGATCTTAATGTATGCTGATTATGTGAAACTGTTTTCTTCCTTTTCCAAAGAATCGCAATCACATCAGCTTCAAATTGACCTGGATGATTTGGTTGCATGGTGCTCGTTGAATCATATGATTCTAAACCTAAATAAATGTAAGAAGCTTTCTTTCTAAAGAAGGAAGTCATTCATTACCCAGTATTTCATAGATTCGCATAAATTGGAGGACGTAGATTCGTTCACAGATTTAGGCGTTCTGTTTGACCATATGTTACGTTTTAACTTGCATGTTGAGCTCTCGTTAAGCAATCCTAGATCCCTGCTCGGCTTTATAAAGAGGTGGTCCAAAGAGCTTGATGATCCTTACTTTCCGAAAAGGCTGCACATGTGTTTGGTTAGACATATACTCGAGTATGCCTCTCTTGTGTGGTGTCCTTCCTATAGGTGCTATGTAGATTCAATTGAATCTGTTTAAAAGCAATTCTTGCTGATTGCCCTAAGGAATTTAGGTTGGGACCCGCTTGTCTCTCTTCCCCCCTAAGAAAATAGGTTGCTTCTGCTATCCTCACCGTCACTTGAAAAACATAGATTTATTCTGGGCGTTTCCTTCTTAACCAAGGTAATAAATGGTACTGTAGACTCCCCCGCATTACTTGGTGAGTTAAGCTTGAATGTCTCTAACCACTTCTCTACGCACTTTATCTTGGTTAAACTTAGCCAATGCAAACACAATTATATTCTGTTTAATCCGCTCAGAGTTGTTTGCAAAAACCTAAATGATGTCTATCACTTACTCTCAATATCGGACTCTTTAAAGTCTATTAAAACAATATTGCTTAATATACGTGATTTACCTGTGTCGTACTTAAACTAGCTTTTAACCCTAAAAGGTCATTATGACGCGAAAATTAATTGATGTTAACTATTATCGGTTGCCAAGCTTATGCATGCTTGCGATGGCTTTGGTTTTCATTTGCAATTTGGTCCTGTACCGGTTCTCGGTGTGGCTCTGTGGTAGTTGTGTAGATGCTTTTTTTTTTCTTTTTTCCTTCTTATTTGTTTTATTATACTTATACTAAGTTTTAATATAATTAATTTAAGATTTACTTTAAGAGTTAATTGAATTCGACTGTCATTTGTTTTAGTTGAGTTTCATGTATAAGTAGAATAAACAAATAAATAAATAAATAAATAGCTATGATTGCCAATCCCAATTCCAGTCGTTACGACCACTGATACGAAACCGCCTGGCGCCTCTCTACACTCGTAGACGTAGAATATCTCAGAAGTATTGAGCGACACCATCAGGATAGTCCGGTCTGATGCCGTAGTGAACTAACCTTCAAAGGCTGTGAAAAAAGTGATTCAGTGCGTTGTGGTGAAGCCATAATCCCGGAAGGGAACGCAGAATTTCCGGCGACTACGCTTACAAGGACTGCAACATCAAGTAACGAATCAGAACTAAGAGAAGGTGAGGAAACCAGCAGCATTAAAGCAGAACGAATCAACATGAGAGAGAACGCATGTCCAAGTTAACAGTTCAGAACCTTCCCACAAAGAAGTTCCAATACAGTTGCCGGGACTAAGTCATTGCTTCATCGATTCATAGAACCATTTCAGTGAAGAGGCACCGCTATAACGTTACGGTCAACCAAAATAATAGTTAGGACATCGTGTACCCCTTGAATCTCATTCATAGATTTGACGTAATCAGGTGCCTACAACGGAACACTATGGAAATCCACGGCAGGGCCACAACAAACGGAGATACTCTCATCTCGAAGACAAGAATTTAGACTCGACCGATCACAAAAACGATTAACACAACAATCAATCGCTAACAAAAATCAACAGCTCTGAACTAAAACGCCGTTCGTCAAAGGCTCACAATCAATGGAAGATATATATCCCACGACTAGTAACCCACCCGTTGTGCCACTAGAGCGTCGAATACACGAACGACTAAAAGACTTACCTGTAGCCACACGTCGAGGCAAGAGAGATCTCACGGCTGAAATATATGCCTCACCAGATGTTGGAAGACAGCGTATAGAGTGTCTGTATGATAACGAAGACCTACGCTACCGTCTCCTACTAACACGCCACGAAAAGTGAATGGTTACTTTTCTGATAACACACCGGGCCGTTAGGCCACAACCGGGGGGCGACACCGTCCCGTCACTCTTACTAATTAATGATTTTTATTACGTTATACCATGCCACTCGCCAAATGAGAGAGAGAGATATTCACAAAACCATATAGGTGTCTAGTATTGATAAATCTCGTGTTCTTTAATAGAGTCTCAAGAAAAAATATATGTTTTGAAAGGCACACCGGGTAATCCGACGACTTTATCCCGACCGTCAAAAGACTGTTCTTTACAAAACTCAACAATATTAAATTTGAACGTTGGTTTATGTCGACACCACAACAAATAATGATTCTCATGAAAAATAAACCCTAATATGACAAAGAGATTCAATTGTTAATATTTTGCCCACAATATTAAATTGGGGCAAAAATTAATTGGACCAAACTTGAACTACATGAATATATTTTTTAGACATCACTCCATATAAAGGTTCTCATAAACCGCAAAACCCTAAGCAAAAAGATTTTATTTTTAATATTATATGATTTTCCGTAGTAGCAATAAAATTAATTAATTAATTAATAAAAATTAATTCTAGGAAATTCGGATCACATAATTATACATTTTTTAGATCCTATCATGTCTGCGGGCTTTTTATGGCGACAAAGTTTAATTTCCAATTTTCTAGGACGAAAGCGTCTGAAAAATAATAAAGTCTTTCATAAGTATATTGATTATGATAGTACGAATGCTTTCATGAAAAATAATCGTTCGCATAAAAATTATGTGTAATGACCGCATGAAACCAATGCAGAAATTTCTGTATTCCAAATATAATTCATGTAACATGGTTTTATAACAAAGGCTGTAGTTGTAGTTTTTAGTTGTTCGCGTCACTTATTTGTACAGAAGGCTTATTACTAGTGGTGCTTATATCGCACTCTATATAGAATTCGCGGTACAAATGCGATTCTGTATGAAAGCAAAGCTTATAGATTTCTATATAAAATTGAATATGGCATTCAAACAAATCTATACAGAATCGAATTAAATTTTATACAGTATTGAATCTATAACTCTGTGTGCTTTACACAGAGTTACATGTTTGTGATAAGGAATTAAATCGATCCATATATATAAGATAATTAGACTTGTTTCGGAATGGCTACAACACCTGGTCTTGATGTTCCTCCGCAAAAGTCCCTTCTAGTCAAACGTTCCTCTCTCGCAACTCTGTCTTCTGGAATTTGGTGTCCACATTATCTCCACAGGCATCTTTCCAAAAGAAATCCTGATAAGTATTCCTTTTTATACAAAAAATCTAACGCTGAATTTCGAAGTGAATTACGGAATTCAAAAACTATCTGCTTTAAACAATACAATTCATTGGCACACTTCAATGAATGTGATATGAAACGGAATCAATAAACTAGCAAGGACTCCACACTCCAATGATAATGTTGCCATCTGCATTCCAAACGCGACATTAATTGAGCTAAACGAAATTTCTGACTATTTCCGAGAACTTACTTACCAAAGTAAAATGGAAAACGCCAGGATCGGATCATATTTCATACCAAATGATCGAAGCGCTATCAGATTCAAGTAAGCGTAAATTATTGGATCTATAAAGAAAATCTATCAAGAAAATTGCCTCTAATGGCCATATTCCCAACTCATAAAAACTTGTAGTTATTGTTCCCATTCCAAAAAACAAAAACTCTTCTTTTGCATCAGACTACCGTCCAATGTGTCTGCTATTCTGTCTCTCAAAAATCTTGGAAAATATTATGGCTTCTAAATTATCTTGGTTTCTTAAATCTATTAAATCATGTTACAAATCTATAAATCATCTTACAATCAATTTTGGAAAAGCCTTTGATAGGCCTAAATTTTTCCGCTGCACTACACCTTTGATATCACACAGCCAGTTCAAAGTCCCAATTACCACCAAAATTCAAAATATTTTTTGCTGGCAAACGGAATTCCCCATGGGTCTTGTCTATTTATTGCATATTTTCGAATTGATTTCAATAAAACAAATAAGATCCTGTATCGCATTCCAAAAATTAAACATTATCTACCTGCCACTGATGTTTACTTTTTAATAAAAAAAACAAGAAAGTTATATTCGGCGGGGGTCGAATCTCGCATACCGACCGCTATCCGTTTCGTATTCTACTCTCCAATTTCTTATATTTGATACCCATATCACTAGTACTATTAACAAAAAATTAATCGCGGTGTCTACCGTATTCATTTTAGAATGAATTCATTTTTAGCCAAATAATATATCTTCACTTGAGGAATGTACCAAATAGTTGCTTAGTGTACGTTAGGATAAATAAACGCAAAACCTCAAATAAGAGAAAAAAGGATAGCGTATCTCGTAAAGTAAATTTGAAGAATTTCGGCCTTTTAACTTTTATAATTTCTAAGTAACCCACAAATTTCTGAGAGCAAAACCCACAAATTTTTGTTAAAAAAATGGGGTTGCGTTCAATTTATGTTCCACTGGCGACATCTGCCAACAACAGAGTGCCAATAACAAACATCACACAGACATACAGACGAACAGACATGATTAAATCAACTCAGCACATCATGCTGATCAGGAATATATATACTTTATAGAGTCTGTGAAGCTTCCTTTTGGGTGGTAAATATATTATGAAAACAAAACATCTTACAGTGGTGGGTGCAATAACTTCGCAACAACCAATGCACTGGTAACTATTGGGGAAAAGATTTAAACTGGGCTCCTCGAAAGAAAATTAATCGAATACGTCAACCAAGAAAGTTGTACATTTGTAGAAAACGCCTATGCGATGCGAAAAGTGGGCTTATGCACATAATTAATTCACCAGTTCAGAAGGTACAAACATTCAACGTTTTGGGGAGTAAACATCGCTGCTTATTTTAGCAAAATGCTCATGTCAAGCAAAATGTACTTGCAATATTCAAAAGGAAGCTTCAGAGACTCTATAAATTGTATATGTTCTTAATCAGCAGGAAACTCTGCCTTAATTAAGCCATATCTGTTCGTCTGCGTGTCCGTGTTGTATGTATTGTTGATACTCCCCTGATGTCAAAAATAAAGATATCGCCTTCAAATTTGCGAGAACCGATGGAAGTTTTCGCACACGAGTTGGTATTGAAAATGGGCGAAATTTGTCGGAGAACAAGCCCGCAGTCAAGCGTACACTGAAAGATAAATTTTACCTCATTCAGTTTTTTTATGACAATAAATGAATGCATGGAACGTCGAAGATTTTTATGGTGGTAGATACGCGAGATTAACCCCAACCGATAATAAATTTATTACTCGTTTTCATTCATTTCAAATAAATGAAAACATAAGAGTAAAGTATGCACTTATAGGGTAAAAGCTGAACAAATTGACTGTTTTGCAGGAGTTCACATTGCACGCAACCAAGTGCACATACTTTTCGAATTGAGCTCCTTTGCCTTTTTCCTTCCTTCTTTTTTTGCGCTACATCGGCAAACTTGAACATTACTTCCAAAAATTTGCCACCTCTTCGCTTGAAAGAGCCATTGCAAAATGGAACAATTTAAAGGTAAATTAATATTGTACTATTCATACTTGATTTGGCGCGTGCGTAGATCGTAAAAAAACATTCAAAGGAGTAAACGTAATATTATGTGACGTTCATTGAAAATCACTCAAAAAAAAGAGCAAAACGAAATAAGTCTAACAAATCCACCGTAAAAGACGAATTTGTGTAGAAATGTATGCAACTGCTAACAGTATGGCTGGACTTACCAAAAGTGTGCAGCAGTGAAAGGAAGCACGTGTACATGACAATATGGATATATATTTGTTTAGAAAACTGTTAATTTTATTCTCAATTGTTAAATAATCGAAAAAATTGACGGAGATCAGATTCGCAAAAATAAAGTAGCATTAAATGCTACAAATGGCACCATTGATATAAATGAGAGTATTCACGCGACCTAGCTCAGGTTTCGGTAGAGCGTTGCCGACAAAAAGCAAAATATATGTATAAAATTAAAAAGTTAAAGAAATAAGATCAATCGGCTTTTACTATAAGTTGTGCTGTGTAAATCCGTCTGCAGGGTCTGTTGTCCGTCGTTCCTTGGTCCCGTCTTAGTCCGTCGTTATCCTTCCCCAGTCCCCCCTACCTCCACTCATGCGCGCACCCTTCCATACTCCGCCTCAGCGGTGGAGTATGCTACTCAATTATTCATTTTTCTTTTTACAGTCAAGCAGTTCCAATTATAAGCTAATTTCTTTTACTGCTCGCTTCTAACTGAACTAACATAATACCTGAATGTTGATATTCAGCTTCCTGAGAATAACCGCAAATGTATAATTCTCCGATTCTCTCCTTACAATGTTGCTTCTGTATTCAATCGAGGACATGCCAGAGCTGCAAGACTCCAAGGCAAACAACTTCACCACAATATAACCCTTAGCCATTAACAGGCGCTTAGCACTTGTACCTTTTTTAGGATGTTTTGAATAATAGATATTTTTAAAAGACTTTAACAAACACTTTATTTACTTATTTTGGATTGTTTCAATAGATTTTTTTTTTTTTTTAAAACTTATTTTATTTCAGAAATTTTTGACCATTATTTCTCTGAAGGAATGTGGCCTTTTTTTAGCACCCCTAGTGCAAAAAGGTTGTTGTTGCGAAGTTTATTAGTCAAACTTTAATGTACACAATCTGTATAAACAAGCTATTTAAAGATTTTCTTACTTTTCGTTCCTCGTTCATTTTCTTTGAATTTTCATTATATATATAGCTTTACTTTACGTAAAATAACATTTCTTATTAATAACTAAACTTGTAACTTCAGTTTCTTAGCGTTCTTTTCATTTTCAAGAAAAGGTTTGCATTTATAATACCTTACCACTCTTGGTAAACATGCATTGAAATGATTGAATTTTTTCTTTTCTCATAAGCATAGTTTGTTTTAATAATTTAATTTACTTTTTCTTAATTGTATTCCGCTTATATTTATTTTCCTAGTAACTTCTGTACCTATGTAATTTACATTTCTTTACAATATGTAACATGAGACTAAATTTCGTTGGACGCCATTTTTGTAGCGGCCAACGTCTGTGTAAAACTTAACAAAAAAAAAACGAGAAAACCGAAAGAAAAAAAAACTATTTGAAAATTAGAGCTGTTCGGCCCCCACGTTGGGCACCATTTTGTAACATGAGACTAAATTTCGTAAAAATAAAAAAAAAATATATATATATATATATAAATATTGTCGGTCTGGTCCTTGGTCCGTATGTCAGTTGTTCGTCCGTACGTAACTGTCCCTGTCCCTAACCCGTTCCACGCACTCGCACCACTCCATCCCCTGCCTGAAACGCCTTCACTTAGCCTATCATCATATTTCCTCCTTTTTTTTTTTTTCTTTCTTACCTTATCTTATCACCTAACTTAGTGTAAACGTGCCAAAGCCTTCTCCCAAGCGAGTAGACAATTTTCCAAGCTATCCTCCTTACCAGCAATTGTTTTTAAGTTGTCAAGGCGTCGTTCCACACATTTACTAAGATCTTGCCATAAACGATTCACACTGTGCTTCATCCTGTTCGATTAGTTGGCGGTTGCGAGAATCAGCTTCTCGTATAAAAGCCTGAGCTTGGTTTTCTTTGATTTTTATTTTCTTTTCGTACTAAAACTTCTGTTTTATAGTTTATGCCGTAGTCTTGATTTAACCAATGGTTTTCTTACTGTTTCTTTATTCGTTCTTATATGTATATTTTTTTTCCGAAATTGTTCTTCATATTTGCTGATGCAGATTTGCAACTACTTTAGTATTTTCCTTTTTTTTTTTCTTGTTCAGCCTCCTTTTCTTTTTTTTTTTACATTTCTGTTCTACTGTTTATCATCGCTGTAGCAAAATAAGATTCTTCTAGTTTTTCTTTTGCTTATTTACAACAGGTTTAGTGGCTTTATTTTTCTCAATTTGGATTTACATAAGATTTCTTTCATATTTTTTTTTTTCAAAACATTTTTTTTTTTTTCCTTAAAAACTATATTTCAGTATTTCTTCTTTGACATTTACAATTTTTATATCAAGGAAACTTTTAGAACATCACCTTATTCAAAGATCATTGAAGCCGGATTTTTTTTTTTTATAAATTTAGTGTTTACTTATTTATTGCATCGGCTTAAACAAACTTTCACAACGCTTCACAAGAACAATCAATGTTATTTCCTTATTTAATTTTTATATCCTTCTTTTCACACAGCTCAGTCAATGTTATTTCTTTGATCGCAGAACTTTTTAATGAATCACAGACAGAACAAAAACTCACCACCAAAACTCTGCATCGCATGATTTTTGCCATTTTTTTTGCTCTCTTTGCTTAGCTAACGGCTAGCCGCTATTTGCAAAGAACCGCAAAATCATGCGATGTCCCATAACGGCATGCCGTTATCGAGACATTTTTGGTGGAAACAGACTGACAGACCCCCTACCTTAATTTGTTCGCGGACGTTACAGCTCGGACCCTCGATATCGTTGACGATATGGAATGTGTACGTCAACTCGTGCGCGGACAGACCAACTACGGAAATTCAGACAGTTGTGGACTAACGTGTGGCTTCGACCCGCGCCCTGAGCTTAAGAGTCTCATGTTCTACCGACTGAGCTATCCGGGCTCGGCTTCCAATTCGTTTAACCGCGTACGGGAATTTCAGAGTAAATGTCCTTGGCATGGTATACCCCCAGCCTCTGGCCTGCCTCGCTACTGAGTTCATACAGAGAGTTTCCTATCGCTTTGGTGACGACGCACTGAATGTTTCTTGGTGCATTGTACCCTTCTGTCGTGTTACTCAGTCGGAAGTTTTTTCGGTATACCACCTGCCCTATCTTAAACTGAACTGGCCTACTTCTAGTATTGTAGGTCCGTCTGTTCTTTTCGTAGGCCTGTTTTAGCCTCCCGGAGATAATATCCCTCACAAGTGCTAGCTTATCGGGGATGAACCTAAGGTTAACGTCATTCTCTCTGATTCCCCCTAGCTTTCGGGCCACCTTGTATGAATACCCGTGCTACATCATGTTTAACCCGAACAGTGCATAGAAGGGTGTCATGCCTATAGCACTATGTACTGCACTCCGCAATGAAAACGCGACATCAGTAAGATGAGTGTCCCACGTCTTTTGGTCTTCTGCGACATAAGATCTTATTATCTGCAGTATCGATCTGTTGACTCGTTCGGCTGCATTCGCTTGCGG